>CAIGRB010007198.1:31685-51200 GCA_903798255.1 Fraxinus quadrangulata | reverse complement strand
TTTTTTTTTACCGCACATTTTTCAATAAAATAATATTAGAAGCAAACTCAAAATTTTTCCTTATTTTTTATCCACACATTCTCCATCAATCTATTATTTCAAATAGATTCAAAAATATTGGAAAAATTCCAAAACCTCAAGAAAAACCATTTTTTAATGGAATTACTTTACATGATTTTCTTCAATATGAAGAAGAAGCAAGGACTGTAGGAGATACTGGTCCAAAAAAGATATATTTTGGAACAATGGAGAAGAAATTTGGACAGTTTATCTTTTGTGGAGAAGCTTATCCAATAATTGCACAGACCGCATTTCACTATGGATTAATCAAAATGATAATTTTTAGTGAAACAATGAGTGAAATCTCCTTGATTGATGATAAATTATTAAGGACTTTGAAGGACTATAAAAAATTTGTTATCAAGGATCAAGAGCTACAAATGATGCTGAAAATTAACAGTACAATTCATTTTTGGAATGAAGAAGGAATACTGGTAAAAGGATATCATCATATCCTAATAAAGACAGTTCCTCAAGTAATTTTGAACAAGCCAACTGTTGGAACTATAGAATGTGTTAATGAACATATTCTGAATGAATGGAGAAGTCTTTCATTCCAAAGAATTATCACCGGATTAAAAGTATTCAACAAAGAGTCCAAGATCAAGATAAATTACTCTTCAGAATATATCTTGGTAACAAGCAAGACAGGATCCGTAATCAAAATGGATGAGATCAAAATACTTTGCAATTTTGAGAAGATTTTCTACAATGAATTCAATGTTCCTGAAAATTATAAGGGACAATTATGCAAATCTCTCAAACAGAGTCTTGGAAAATATAACGAATGCAAGTGGTGCAAAAATTCAGAATTGCTTATCAAGACAGAGTCAAGTGGAAGCAATAATGATAAAAGTGATACAGACATCAGCAATAATGACCAACAAGAGGAATTTGCTTTTTAAAAGAAAGATATGACAAAAGAAGGCATCTACTTTTAAAAAGAAAAGAAGACAAAAATGTCTAAAGCCATTTATCATTACTTTTGCTTTTAGCAAAAGAAAAACTGTGGATTGAAGACAAATGGACAATAGAGATGAAGAAATGATCTTTTCTCCATCTATAAAAGAAGAAACTCAGAAGATAGAAGGAGGAGGAAAAATTTTAAAGAAAAATTTTCTTTGTTTATTGTAAACATCTCTATCTATACAGTTCGAGGCTAAACCCTCAAAGACAGTGGATCCACATTGGATCTAATACTTTGTATCTAAATAAAGTTTAAGAGAGTTTTTGCTCTTAAACCTTCTTTATCAATAAAAATTCATGTTATCCAAATCTTTTAATCTTTTGTGTAAAATTTACGTACGGATCTATACAGATCCTGGAAAGATGAGTACCGCTAGAAAGTTTAATAATTCTTCAAGAATTTTTTATTTACAACTTAAACTTCAAAGAGTTTATGAAAATAATAATTTAGGAGTTTCAATGAAAATTCCTTTACAGAATGAAATAAAAACACTAAAAAGAATAAAAAGAATTCTTGATAATGAAATTAGCAGAATTCTTGAACAAAGAGGAAGATGAGAAAACCAACATTAAATAAAATGCCTAAAGTAGTTAAAGACATGATAAGAGAAAAAACAATAAGATTTTGTTTACAAATTCTTGGAAATAAGTTAGATAAATTTTATCTAAACAATATTTAGAATCTTCCACAATAAGAATAACAAAAGAACAATATATTAGAAGAAATTACTTTAGAAGAAAATATAAGACAAAAACTTACAATTGAACCAAAAGAAATCTTTGACCAACCAGGTTTTATAAATAGGTTTGTCAACAGAAATAGACATGTATACTATGGTGTATCACAAAAGGAGTTTGCCATACATGTACGACATACATATGGAAAAATAGGAATTTCCCTATGAACCAAACAAGATATTAATCAAGCAAAACAAAAAATAGATCTTGATGATAACCAGAATCTTTTTTGGGTTACAATAGGAGCTATAAGAATTCTCCTTAGAAGCACCTTATCTGAAAAAATTGATCAACCAATATCTATGATGTTCATTGATGAAAGAATACAAAATCCCGCTGAAGGATGTTTAGGATCTCTTGAAGGGAACCTTGCATGTGGAAAACTGATTTTTACAGTTTATCCTAGACTTTCAGTAAGTCTACATGATCATAATTTTGATGAAATCTTATCTTTTGTACACAAGTATGGAAAAACAGATTTAGTTAAAAATAATAATGTACCTTTTTCAATTTCATATCTTGTTAGTTATGTTATACATAACCAACATAATATGACAACTGTTAAAGAACCAAAAGGAATAAAAATCGACCCTTTATTCTCAAATTTTCTTGAGCATAAAGAAACAGAATTTGAATGGTTAATTCAACCATCCAGAAAATCTTTACAATTAGATTTTAATGAAAATAGAAATCTAATTAAAGACCAAAAACCAATTTTAACTAGGAGTTTATCCTTTAATAAAAAACCTCCTACACCAAAAGTTAGGTGTCCTACACCAAAAGTTACGTGGAAAGAAGAAACTGAAACTAGCACTAGTGGACAATTAAACAAATAAATCAAACAGTAAATGAATTAGCAAAAGCTCTTTATAGAGAAGAATAAAAATGTCAAGAGTTGATATTTTAAGAGAGATAAAACTCATAAAAGAAAGTATTGAAGAAATTAAGGTAAGCCTTAGAACTCTTCAATAAAATACAGAAAGAACTATGGAAAAACATTCTGGAATAATTATTACAGGAGTAAAAACTCATAAAATAAAAACCCATAATATTCCTAATGTTGATATAAGAATTTTTGAAAGAAGGGGAGAAAATCCTAAAAATCAAGAACAGAAAGAAAATCTTGAAGGAAAATTTGATATTAGCTTTTTAAGTTAATATGGTATATTTTAGAAAAAACCTTGAAAATATTTATGAAAATAGTCAAGATTTAGGACTTTTGAATGTTCTACTTGCCTTTGAAGACAACGAGTTAGACAAAATTGTATCCATAGTTAAAAATATTAACATTGGAAACAATGAAGTTATTATGACTATTAATTTAGAGGATGAAGGATCACAACTTAATGAACCTTCTGAATATTCAAAACAAATTTCTGATTATGAAGAAAGTTTGGATGAAGAAATTATAATTCATGAAAGATTTAATACCAATAGAGAAGAAAATCTACCTAGTATTATCACAAGAGAACCAAAAACAGAACAAGTAAATGAAATTCCAACAACAAGTAATAAGCCAAAAGGAGATGGAAAAAGGAAAATAAGAGACTTTATTCCTAGACCGAATCCTAACAATGAAGAAGAAAATTTTATTTCTTCTGAATTTATACCTAAAAGAGGTAATCAACAAGTTACAATTCTAGATTTAGATTGTACACTTGAACCTAAAAAACTCATAGATTCATGGTATAATAATATCATGGTAGCTATGTTAGTAAACAAAGAAATAATAAGAAGTGAAACAAATTCTTGGAATTATGTACTTGTTAGTACCAGAGGGAATGCAAGATCATTACTTGAAAACTTTGATTATCAAGTAAAAAATGCGATATGGGCAGTTTCACAAGCCAATATCCCAATGTTTATTAAAAGAATTGTTGGACAACTTTATAAACAGTTCACTGGACAAACTTATGAAATTTTTAAAAGCGAAAGAACAACAATTGAAATTACAGATGCATTAAATCATTTAGAAAAAATCTTTATTTGTGATATGTGCTATTTTGAAAATTATGCATGTGAATTTTCAAAATATTTTTATATTTGTCCATCGGATAGTTGGCCAAATTTAACAGAAAAATGTATTAGAAAACTTCTTGAACCTTTCAATATCATGAGGTAATGGAACTTTTTGATAATGCAATTGTTAAACAAAAAGATAATGTTGATCCAAGACTCAATATCAAAATTGAGGCATCCTTATGATTAACTATTACACTCACAAGAAATTTTCTTGCAGATAAATGTAAAGAAAATATCCTTGTAAGAGATAGTAGACAATCAATTATTAAAAACCCTAGAATCTGTTGTGATAAATATCTCAGTAGAATTTCAGGAAAATATGGATGCTTACCATTGAAAAAATTTGAAAGAAAAAACAAGAAAAATTATAGGAAGAAGAAATATCTTTTCAAAAGATATAAGAAACCATATAAGAAGAAATTTTTTAAGAAGAGAAAATTTTTAAAAAAATTTCAAGGAGAAAGAAAACAAAATAAAAAACAGGATAAAAAGAAATTATGTCCTCAGAAGAAGAAAAATTGCAGATGTTGGCTCTGTAATGAATGAGGACATTATGCACATGAATGTCCAACAAGACTTGGAAATGAAGAAATGATTAAACTCCTGAAAACATTTCAAGAAAAGGGTTTCTACCCAGTAGAAGATCCTAGTGATACAGAATCATTGTATTACTTGAACAACTGATACTGAATCTGAATCATCAGATACAGAATCTTCTCAGGATGAGTAATAAGAATATTACAAATCCTAATTCAATTTACATTCCTATCAAATTTCAATTTGAAGGATATAGAAAATTTACAATCCATGCTTATGTAGATACTGGAGCATCAGTATGTTCAGCAAGAAAATGGATTATTCCAAAACAATTTTGGGTAAATTCTGAAAAGATTTTAAATCTAAAAATTGCAGATAAATCTGAAATAAAAACCTCAAAAGTTGTTAAAGGTTTAAATATTGAAATAAGTGGTTACCATAAATCACAATGGAAAACTTTTTATTTCAAAATTTTTACAGTATATCAGCTGGAAATTGGTATTGATTTTATAATTGGAAATAACTTTTGTCAGTTATACCATCCATTCATATAAGAAATTGAATTTATAAGCTTTACTTTAAATAGTAATAGATTATGGATACCAAAGCTAAGAAAAGCCTTTGCAATGAATGCTTTTCAAGAGAAATTTCTTGAAAAAAATTAGAATTGATAATAAAAAAGAAATTTTTTAATATTTTTCAAGGGGAGAATATTGCACAGAAAAAACATATTTTTATTAATTCCGAAGAAATACAAAAGTTTAAAATTAATTCCCAAAGAGAATTAATTTTGAAATTACTTGAAGAATGTTGCTCAGAAAATCCTTTAGATCCTCGAAAGAATAAAGGAAATATGACTGCAACAATTGAATTACTTGATGAATACAAAACAACTGTAGTTAGAGCTAAAGTCATGGCTTATAGTCCTAAAAATAGAGAAGAATTCTCAATACAAATTAAAGAACTTTTAGAATTACAGGTTATTGAACCTAGTAAATCTCAATTTTCCTCACCAACCTTTATGATTAGAAAAGAATCAGAAAAAGGACGTGGAAAAGCAAGAATGGTTGTTGACTATTCTCAGCTAAATAAAACAACCAAAACTGACGGATACCTTATACCAAATATGCAGAGTCTTTTACAATTAATAAAAGGAAAATAAATTTTTTCTTCATTTGATTGTAAATCAGAATTTTGGCAAGTAATACTTGTCCAAGAAGTAAGACATTTGACAGCATTTAGATGCCCACAAGGACATTACCAATGGAAAATAGTACAATTTGGCCTGAAACATGCACAAGGTATTTTCCTAAGATACATGGACAATATTTTTAAAATACATAGTGAATTTTGCTGTGTATATATTGATGATATTTTGGTATTTTCAAATACAAAAAAAGCCATGAAAATCATGTTATTATAATTATTTTATCAAAAAATTAGTTATCTTGTGTTAGATATATGCCGGGGCATACTTTTTGTAATGATTCCATCATTTACAATAAATAATAAATAAAAAGAAACCCTAAAACCACATATTTTAATACATATTCATGAATTTCCAAGTGAAATTCAGGATCAAAAACAATTAATGAGATTTTTTGGATGTCTCACCTATGCTGAATCTTTTATAAAAGATCTAACAAAAATGAGAACACCACTACAAAAGAAACTCAAAAAAGATTTTAAATGGTATTGGACAAAAGAAGATACTCTTTATGTTCAAAAAATCAAATCAAAAATAATTGTTATAAAACCCTAAAACCACACATTTTAATACATATTCATGAATTTTCAAGTGAAATTCAGGATAAAAAATAATTAATGAAATTTCTTGGATGTCTCACCTATGCTGAAACTTTTATAAAAGATTTAGCAAAAATGAGAACACTACTACAAAAGAAACTCAAAAAAAATTTAAATGGTATTGACAAAAGAAGATACTCTTTATGTTCAAAAAATCAAATCAAAAATAAAATCTTTACCATCATTATATCATCCTAAAATAGGAGATAAAATGATTATTGAAACTGATGCCTCTCAAGAACATTGAGGAATAGTTTTAAAAGCATTTGATCTACAATATCAAATTGAAAAACTTTGTTCTTATGAAAAATCAGGTACATCCAGACTACAAGCAAGGAAGATTAATCAGATGGCAAATGTGGTTTAGCTATTATGATTTTAAAATTGAAATAATCAAAGGAAAAAATAATTCTTTAGCTGATTCTTTAACTAGAGAATTTTCTTGCAGGAAAATGGACTGACATAAAAGATCAAATTGAAGATCTGGAATTACATATTGAGATCAAAGAAATGGAAATCTCAATCAGACAATGGGAAATACAAATGCTGAAAAAGAAGTTAAACAAACTTCAAAAATCAACTTCAACTTCTGAAAAAATGGGAGAGTTTGAAAGCTCTAAAAAACCTCCAACAGAAGGAATCAAAATCAGCAAGACTAATGGCGAGAAAAATACAATCCTGAGGAAGACACTCAATGATGACAATAGTAAAACTACTGAAATCAATACAAAAGAGCATAATCAAGCTCAGTGTTCGCAAGAACATAAGGGTATTCCAAACCCAAATAAAAATGTTGACAATAGCAAGATTATTGGATACAATACAGACGAACATATTCAAGTTCAGTGTTTGAATGTGTATTCAAAGCCCAAAAATATGGTATGAAAAATACTTGGAAGAGCAAGAGGGTATTCAAAGCCCAAAGAAACTCAAAGACATTGAAGCCCAAGAGCAAAAAAAATACTTTTTGATGGAATCAATAGTAAACTTGTTGGTATTAACAATTTACCTGTATGTACAAAATTTAACGTAATCTTTGAAGGTCCAGATATGGACTTTTACTCACAATGGACACAAGTAGAACCACTTGTAAAAAACAAGCCCTACAAACACAAAAGTTTTAAAACTTTTCTTGAAACCCAACAAGCCTTCAACCAATTTTATGAAGACAAGAGAACAAAACCTTCTTCATAAAACCATTTAAATGACAATATCCAACTCAAACCTAGATATTGTCAAGACACTAATCCAAGAGCTAGGCCCAGATTACCAGCCCAGCTATTCAGACCTCCAAATCCAAACCAAAGATTGAGGATGATATCTTTCAAAGATATGGTCCAAAACATATCGAAAATCGTTCAACTTTATGTCAAATAGTCACTTAAAAAGGACGTGGCCTGTTCTTTCAAGTTATTGTGCCAACCCATAACCTAAATTCTCTATTCTTCAAGTGAGCATTTATGAAAAAAAATATAAATAAATAAATCAATGTCTCCAATTGAGGCAATAATTTAAATTATTGAATCAACTAATGAAAAAGGTTTAGAATCCATTTTTGGACAACATTATGATAAATATTTTAGTTAAATGCTTAACAAAAAAAAAAGTATATTACGATTTATTAGGGAGTCGTCGCTCACTAGTCGCAAATGAAATGTACATTATTCTTACAAAGTTTTGTTTAAGTGTAAATGATTGTGGGATTTTTGTAATACAATTGAACGTTTCTTTACAAGAAATATTGATTTGACAAAAAAAAAAAGGTAAGTTAATTTTAGCTCTTGTTTGATCCCCGTTTTCTTCAAAATATGTTTTTCCCTCTTTTTTTTTTTACCGCACATTTTTCAATAAAATAATATTAGAAGCAAACTCAAAATTTTTCCTTATTTTTTATCCACACATTCTCCATCAATCTATTATTTCAAATAGATTCAAAAATATTGGAAAAATTCCAAAACCTCAAGAAAAACCATTTTTTAATGGAATTACTTTACATGATTTTCTTCAATATGAAGAAGAAGCAAGGACTGTAGGAGATACTGGTCCAAAAAAGATATATTTTGGAACAATGGAGAAGAAATTTGGACAGTTTATCTTTTGTGGAGAAGCTTATCCAATAATTGCACAGACCGCATTTCACTATGGATTAATCAAAATGATAATTTTTAGTGAAACAATGAGTGAAATCTCCTTGATTGATGATAAATTATTAAGGACTTTGAAGGACTATAAAAAATTTGTTATCAAGGATCAAGAACTACAAATGATGCTGAAAATTAACAGTACAATTCATTTTTGGAATAAAGAAGGAATACTGGTAAAAGGATATCATCATATCCTAATAAAGACAGTTCCTCAAGTAATTTTGAACAAGCCAACTGTTGGAACTATAGAATGTGTTAATGAACATATTCTGAATGAATGAAGAAGTCTTTCATTCCAAAGAATTCTCACCGGATTAAAAGTATTCAACATAGAGTCCAAGATCAAGATAAATTACTCTTCAAAATATATCTTGGTAACAAGCAAGACACGATCCGTAATCAAAATGGCTGGGATCAAAATACTTTGCAATTTTGAGAAGATTTTTAACAGAATTCGATGTTCCTGAAAATTATAAGGGACAATTATGCAAATCTCTCAAACAGAGTCTTGGAAATATCACGAATGCAAGTGGTTCAAAAATTCAGAATTGCTTACCAAGACAGAGTCAAGTGGAAGCAATAATGATAAAAGTGATACAGACAGCAGCAATAATGGCCAGCAAGAGGAATCTGCTTTTTTAAAAGAAAGATGTGACAAAAGAAGGCATCTACTTTTAAAAAGAAAAGAAGACAAAAATGTCTAAATCTCTTTATCATTACTTTTGCTTTTAGCAAAGGAAAAACTGTGGATTGAAGACAGATGAACGACAGAGATGAAGAAATGATCTTTTCTCCATCTATAAAAGAAGAAATTCAGAAGATAGAAAGAGGGGGAAAAATTTTAAAGAAAAATTTTCTTTGTTTATTGTAAACATATCTATGTATACAGTTCGAGGCTAAACCCTCAAAGACAATGGATCAATATTGGATCTAATATTTTGTATCTAAATAAAGTTTAAGAGAGTTTTTGCTCTTCAATCTTCTTTATCAATAAAAATTCATGTTATCCAATCTTTTAATCTTTTGTGTAAAACTTACGTACGGATCTATACAGATCCTAGAAAGAGGAGTACTGATAGGCAGGAGGCCGTCAAGGGAAATAATTCAAGAGGATCAATATAGTGAGACTCAAGATCACAGCAGATCAAAGGATAGGAAACACCCACAAGCAATAAATACAGTAAGAAGGTTTAGTTTTGCAAATATCTTAAATTTATTTGAGTACAAGTATGCCAGTTGGTATCCATTGTCTACTTTTCATACAGTTTAAAATTTTCTAAAATATGCCATATTAACTTAAAAGCTAATATCAAATTTTCCTTCAAGATTTTCTTTCTGTTCTTGATTTTTAGGATTTTCTCTCCTTCTTTCAAAAATTCCTATATCAACATTAGGAATATTATGGGTTTTTATTTTATGAGTTTTTACTCCTGCAATAATTATTGCAGAATGTTTTTCCATGGTTCTTTCTGTATTTTCTTGAAGAGTTCTAAGGCTTTCCTTAATTTTTTCAATACTTTCTTTTATGAGTTTTATCTCTCTTAAAATATCAACTATTGACATTTTTATTCTTCTTTATAAAGAGCTTTTGCTAATTCATTTACTGTTTGATTTATTTGTTTAATTGTCTACTAGTGCTAGTTTCAGTTTCTTCTTTCCACCTAACTTTTGGTGTAGGAGGTTTTTTATTAAAGGATAAACTCCTAGTTAAAAGTGGTTTTTAGTCTTTAATTAGATTTCTATTTTCATTAAAATCTAATTGTAAAGATTTTCTGGATGGTTGAATTAACCATTCAAATTCTGTTTCTCTATGCTCACGAAAATTTGAGAATAAATGATCGATTTTTATTCCTTTTGGTTCTTTAACAGTTGTCATATTATGTTGGTTATTTATGACATAACTAACAAGATATGAAATTGAAAAAGGTACATTATTATCTTTAACTAAATCTATTCTTCCATACTTGTGTACAAAAGATAAGATTTCATCAAAATTATGATCATGTAGATTTACTGAAAGTCTAGGATAAACTGTAAAAATCAGTTTTCCACATGCAAGGTTCCCTTCAAGAGATCCTAAACATCCTTCAGCATGATTTTGTATTCTTTCATCAATCAACATCATAGATATTAGTTGATCAATTTTTTCAGATAAAGTGCTTCTAAGTTGAATTCTTATAGCTCCTATTGTAACCCAAAAAAGATTCTTGTTATCATCAAGATCTATTTTTTGTTTTGTTTGATTAATATCTTGTTTGGTTAATAGGGAAATTCCTATTTTTCCATATGTATGTTGCACATGTATGACAAACTCCTTTTGTTATACACCATAATATAAATGTCTATTTCCGTTGACAAACCTATTTATAAAATCTGGTTGGTCAAATATTTCTTTTGGTTCAATTGTAAGTTTTGTCTTACATATTTTTGCTAATTTCTTATAAGAAATTAGTATTTCTTTTGAGAAGTTTCCTTGTGATTCAATCTGTCCACATATTTCCTCATTTTGTTCATTATCTTCATTATTATGGGTTTCAATTTCCATAATCAATATTTAAAATTTTTTGTCTTATATTTTCTTCTAAAGTAATTTCTTCTATTATATTGTTCTTTTGTTATTCTTACTGTAGAAGATTCTAAATATTGTTTTAGATAAAATTTATCTAACTTATTTCCAAGAATTTGTAAACAAAATCTTATTGTTTTTTCTCTTATCATGTCTTTAACTGCTTTAGACATTTTATTTAATGTTGGTTTTCTCATCTTCCACTTTGTTCAAGAATTCTGCTAATTTCATTATCAAGAATTCTTTTTATTCTTTTTAGTGTTTTTATTTCATTCTGTAAAGGAATTTTCATTGAAACTCCTAAATTATTATTTTCATAAACTCTTTCAAGTTTAAGCTGTAAATAAAAAATTTTAGAAGAATTATTAAACTTTTTAGTGAGACTATCACTATCTTTTATTTCTATAATCAAATTATGAGATTCCTTCATGAGTTCTTCAAAATATTGATATGTATTTTCTATATTATTTTCGTTCATTATATCGAACACATTTAATCGGATCTACAACTTTTAAACCACATATTTCTTTAGGGTAAATATATCGAACCACAATTTTTATTTCTTGCACCATATTTTAATTACATTTACGGTCCCTAATTTTTACTCATTATAACACTTATGTTCCTAAATGTTTTCATGTCATTCTTATCCTCATACTTTTTATTTGTTAACACATTTTGTATTTGATAACAATTTTATATGCAAAAGCCCGTTGAAATAGTGTAGAACAACTTATTTTGTCATCATATTTAAAAAATAAAAAATAAAAAGTGCGAAAAATATTTTTTTCTCATTTTAAATTATGAAAATAAAATATTTTGATATAAATCATCATCAATGACGAGATGTACTAATTAATGGAATGTTGAAGATAAAAATTTAACAGAAAAATCTAGAAAATAATTGCTACAACGAGTAAAAATTGAATAGCTTAATTGCAATTAAAATGTGGTGTATCAAATAAAAAATATGGTGGCAATATATCTTTCATTTCATTAACTTTTATCAAAATATACTAAAAAATTGATTTTAATTTATGCCAAACAGGGACTATATTAATAATTAAGAAGTTCACATTCTATGTAGGTAATATATTGTGTTACATATGTTTACTCTTACTTTTTGTTCAACCAGCATCATCCACGAAACACTATCATTTCGAAAATCATAACATTCAATTGCTCTGCCTTATTTGTCGATGCCACAACCTACCTAGTTTCAATTAAAAATTGGAAAATGATATTTGTACAAAGGGGGTGACAAAATGATTGACAAAACCCCATTTGTAAGTGTAGCATAACTCTTAAAAATTACAATCATCGCTCCATTTTTGAATTTTTTTAATAAAATACCTCCTCCTGAAATAATTTCAGTTTTTAATTAGAAAATAACATTAGGTTACATATTTATGTAACATGCGTTACTATGTTATTGTAGAGTAACATTAATTTTTTTTAATTATTAATATCATTATTTTAATACAACGCCGTATTACTTGTTCAATAATATATTTTGCAACTGTGTTGCTTATTTTTTTATTGTAGAGTAACACATATGTTACGTATATTACCTTAATGTATTCAAACTGACATCAAATTAATTCTTAACCAAAATGAAACAGCTACAGCATCCAACCAACATCCAGTCATCAACCACTATTAATTGCTAGAGTATTACTACTTGCAAATAATTAGTTACAAATTGGAGCACAGGGAGAGGAGAGAAAAAAAAAATGAATACATCTGTTTGAAAGAGATAAAAAAAAGGAGAGGAGGAAATCAGTCAAATAACTGTTTTTTTTTCTCTGTTTCTCTCTGTACAACAATGCGTGACTAATTATGTACAAATAACATTATCATCAACACCAACAAACAAATGAATTTGGTAAGTAATATGATTCGAATTCATCTGTGGTTCCACTGTTTCATGAAAATCCCACACCAAAACTCTGATCTACTACTAAAACTCCACCGCCAATAACAAGTAAACAGTCAAAATCAAGCACACCTCCATCGAGAAATCACTGTCGAATTTGAAACTGGAAAAATCAGTCTCGAGACAAAACGAAGGAATTTCATGTTTAGAGATTAAATACAACATTTCATATATGAGATTTTGGTTTTGGGATGGGTGTAGGGAACTAATTTCAAATCTAAATGCAAAAACATATTCTCCGTTGTTGGGTTTTGATACCCAATAAATCCGGACGATAATATAAAATCGATGTTGAATAATCAAATATCGACACCACAAATATTCAGACCGATCCTATAACCTACTTGGGTCATTTGAAGTAACATAATTGTGTTAGTGTTACTCATGACCCGACCCATTACCTTGGACAGCTTTAGGGTTGACAGTCCATTCATTGTTACTTATTGGGCCTTACTATTCCCTAACCTAAAAGCCCACACCTATACTATATATACATTGCTCCATCACTGTTGCAATTTAACGTGAATGTTTAGGGCAGCCGCGAGTTGAGAGAAAGGAAGCGTCCCTTGGCTTTGTGCTTGTTGATATTGGCTTTGTTCTTGACTCTACTTTGTCTTCCCTTTCTTCTCTAGCCTTGGTGGCTGTCATTTGAGGCTACCATATTCTTCACACTCAGTCCTTTGTGGGCACCTTGGAGCAATCGGGATTGGGGGTACCAGTTTAGGATTAGGTTTGTCATTTGTGGTGTCGATTGGTTGTGACTGAGCCCGGAAATCAAAAGTTTTGGATCATCTAAATCTAACATTTGGTATCAGGGCAGTTTTTGGGTAGTGTTGGTGGTGAATTTTTCGGCCAGAAATCGACCATAAAAGCTGCAAAAACTGGCAGAAAAAACTGCCCATACATTTTCCCCAAAAATCGGACCTGCAACCTTGATTTTCGGCCAATCCAGTAGGCTTTTGGTGAAACGGAGACCGGAATTGGAACGTGCAAGTGGAAGAGGTGTTGGGTGGCCGGCGCGTGAAGCCTACACGCAGAGGCTGTGGCAGCGCGTGGGGTCTCCTCCATCGAAACTTTTTTCAGGCAGTTTTATCCTAACATTTTTCTTAACGTGCTCGTGGTGTTTGTATTTTTGTTTCAGGTGATACGGTGATACGGTGGAATCTGGACGATTTTACCATTATGCATTCGGGACTCAATTTTCGTTCGGTTGGTTGCCATATTTGCTGGAGAATTTAGGACGAATAGTGGTGGCCCTAAAGTGAAAGTTCACTTCTATCGTAATTTACGGACTCATATAGGTCAGCTCTGGTAAATTGGCTTATCCCATTTAAATTTCAGCATTAGCACGTCATCGTGTGGGGTGAAATTAGGATTGGGGTTACCATGAAAGGGTAATCATTGCTTGTGCTAGAAATTTAGGAATTATTTGCTCTATTTTGAAGTGTTGAATCTTGATTGCAAGTTAATAATTGCTTTTGTGCTTTAAATGTTGTTTAGTCTCTGTGTGAGATTGGATTATGTGAAAATTTGAATTTTGTTGACATACTTTCGCGTTGCATTGGTTATTTCATTGGAATATCTAGAATTGACCTGTTTGAACGTTCCCATGATCTGAGATCTCATGTCTCACGTAATCCTGAGAATTTAGAACGGTGTATATTGTTGACTTAGGATTTCTTTCTGTGAACTATTTGTGCAATTCTTAGTTGTTCTGTTTTTCAAAATATCTTCACATTTTGAAATTGGAATTTTCAATGGGAAATATGACTTTTCAATTTGACAACAAAAGATGAAGGGTATTTTGGTTCAACAAAAAGTTTCGAATGCCATAGATAGCAAATTTTCTAAAAATTTAACAGAAGCACAAAAAGAAGAATATGATGAACTTGCATACACTTTAATTATTTTACGCCTATCCGACACCGTTTTGACAAAAGTTGAAAAACTTGATTCTACCAAAAAACTTTGAAAAAAGTTGGAATATTTATAATTGCTTAAGTTTACTTCAAACAAGTTGTACTTCCTTGAAAGATTATTTACCTTTAAAATGGATCATTTAAAGAATCTTGATGACAATTTGGATATTTTTTAATAAGTTAGTTCAAGACATCGTTAACTGTGATGAGAAGGTGTCTGAAATTTATATGGCCATCATTTTGCTGAATTCTATACCTGATTCATATAGAGAGGTTGAGAATACAATTAGGGTCACTTTAACACCCGAAATTATCATAGATTCCTTTAGGAGTAAGGATATGGAGATTAAAGCTGAAAAAGAGACTAAGAGAAATGGGGAGTTGCATATGATGATGAGTGGAATGAAGTTTAAGAAGATGAGTTTGGGTAGAGCTCAAGATAGTGGTAATTCGAGTAGTGACTCGAGTGATGAGGATGGTAGGAAGAAGGGCAAGGGATGGAACAAGTCTAGTGGTAGACGGTGTTACAGTTGTGGTAAGATTGGACACTTTATTATGAATTGTCCCAAAAAAGGGATAAGCGGAATGATAAGATGAGATGCGGAACGAATTTGACTTTAGGGTCGAGCGATTACCCTTGTGAGCTTTATTGAGTGTAACTCTAGTTACTGTATGTGCATCTGTGTGTAATCATTTATGCATGTGTGTGATTGCTCAATTTGGTTGCATGATTATATGTTACATTTCAATGTGTTTGATATGTGCATTGGCATGAATTGGAGTAATCTTATTACTTGGTATAATTGTCTGCATGCATAGTGAGTTGAGATCTATGGCGTACTCCGTTTTGCTCTGTGAGTGGTGTAAGAGAGTGTGTTAGTCAGAAGTTAGAGAGGCAGCCATTTTTCTCCTTCATCTTTGTAAGTCTGTGTGGTTTGTGAGATTATGTGAGGCAGCCTGTGAAGGTTATCTTCGTTCTCTGTGTGAGACTCTTTTGTATAAAGTAACCGACTCTTTCTTCTATTCTCTTTGTGAGTGCCAACATCTCCATTTCCTTTGTAGGATTAATCCTTTGTGGATTTGTTTTGACCGTTGGTGATGGAGTAACCTTGTGGTGCGTGGGTCAATTTAAATTGAGCCCTAACCTTTGTGGTCGCTATAAGGTGTTGATTTGCCATGGTGTGTTTGAGATGCATTAGCAGTGTGTGGTATGTTTTTTGGTAAGGTGGAGCATAGATGCCTAGGGGTTCATTGATGGGTTTTACCGAGGATGTGGAGTGTGACATTTGAATCATGAGTGGAGAGGTGATTAAATGTTGGAATTCTTTATCTGTAAGAGACCTTTATCAGGTGGAGTGTGAGAGATGTACTTCTATCACTTCTGTTAGGTGGAGACCCATTATCCATTTAGGTTTGGAAAAGTGATGTGGTGATAGAGGATTATCCTGAAAACTTGGGATCTATAGAGACTTACCAGTTAGACATGTGTTGAGTGATTTATCTAGTGNAGTGATTTGTCTAGTGAGTATGGTGGACGATGAGGTGAGATGTGTATTCTTGAGGAGTGAGTAAAATGGAATGGGATATGATAAGTGTGGTGAGATCTTTTCGTGGAGTCATTTATGCATTTGTTGCATATGTGTTGACCGTGTGCTTTGATTGATTATGTGTTAATCTGTAGTTCTGTGTGAACGTGCTTTGAAAAGATCAGTGGATTATCCTATATGATATCTCCATCGCATATTTATTTGTTCTTGATTAGTTGTTGTGATTATCTGCTTCTGTTTGGGTGTTCTTGATCTTAACCTCGGTGAGTATATGGAGCAGGTATGGTATGTGTTTCAGGTTTGAAATACGAGGTAAGGTCTATGATACCAATTTTATTGGTTACCTTGATTGTGCAAGTATAAACTGTGTGTTTTGATTGCTTGCAGATTTATTGGGAATCAACGTGGAGATTTGTTGGGTTTTGATATCCAATATATATCCGGGGGATGATGTAAAATCAATGTTGAATAAGTTAAATATCGACACCACAAATATTCAGACCGATCCTATAACCTACTTAGGCCATTTGAATTAATCTAATTGTGTTAGTGTTATTCATAGCCCGACCCATTATCTTAGACGGCTTTAGGGCTAAAAGCCCATTCATTGTTACTTATTGGGCCTTACTATTCTCTAACCTAAAAGCCCACACCTATACTATATATACATTGCTCCATCACTGTTGCAATTTAGTGTGAATGTTTAGTGCAGCCGTGAGTTGAGAGAAAGGAAGTGTCCCTTGGCTTTGTGCTTGACTCTACTTTGTCTTCCCTTTCTTCTCTAGCCTTGCTGGCTGTCATTTAAGGCTACCATATTCTTCACACTCAGTCCTTTGTGGGCTCCTTGGAGCAACCGGGATTGGGGGTACCGGTTTAGGATTGAGTTTGTTATTTGTGATGTCGATTGGTTGTGACTGAGCCCGGAAATCAAAAGTTTTGGAGCACCTAAATCTAACATCCGTCATCTGCCTATTGTTAAGAACTATAAAGTACTTGAAGTTTGACAAGTAGACTTAACCTTCGTCAAAGAAGATAGATTCCAAAGCAAAAATCTTCGTAACATTTATCACCCAGAGTTCCGTTCCATATTTGGTGGTCGATAGAGAAGGTAGTGGTTGAGGCACACGATGGGGGATATGGAACACGATAATCTATGTTGGTCTATTAAAATTGTCGTGTCATTTGTGTAATAATAAATCTACAAATATTCAGAAAATAGGGATAATATAAATTTTGTTTTAATTATATCTTCGTATGATTAGTGACTTGACATCGACTTGTTAATTAAACTCAACGATATTTTTTGTTACTTCATTTTAATGTGATGTTTAACTTGTATAATAAAGTGCATATTTATTACGAAGTACTGAATTTTCTTTTACTATTTACTAATCTCAGTTATTTTTTATGTTCATACTGATATATGCTGGCCTTTGGTAAGGATGAGCCGACAGTCTTTCAAATTGGTTCAAATCAAATTTTCAAGTTTTAGTCGGATATATACTTTAAAAAGTATGGTTTGATTTGTTAATGAGAATTGACAGTTGTTACAACTCACAAGTAGTTATAATCTCAAGATTCTTAGTCATTGTTTAAATTTTGACTAAAAGGACTTGTCGTTCAAACCAGAATTAGAAATGAAATTCAAATGAATTTTTTTTAAAAAAGTCAAATATTATAGACAGTACATTATTATTATAATTACGAAGCGTTTACTTGCTAACATTTTTTATAAAACACATTAATTTTATGCATTTCTAGCCCGATCTAAACTTAAGACAATTAAGAGCTCGTTTGACACGACATGTAGAAGAAATTTTCCGAGTAAGTAATTTTAAATTTGATTTCTTTTTAAAAAAATCTTCTAATCATAAGAATCACTTTAAAAAAATTATCTAAATATGACTGAAAACACATTCTTAGCCCCTGTTTGATAATCATTATTTCAATTTTTTTACATACTTATTTTTTATCACTCATTCACACAATAAAATATTTTGTACGTAAATTCAAAACTTTTTAACCACATATTTTTCTAAAATTACTAAACATTGTTTTTCAGCAAAAATGGTTATCAAAGAGGGCTTAGTTTCAGAAAGTAACTTTTAAATTTTTAAAAGAATATCGAGGGGTTGCTCAATTAGTTAGGCCTTGAGTTTGCTCTACAATGGCACCAGTTCGAGTTCCCTAAGAATCATTGATGTGAGTACCCAAATGTAAACTTCAGGGTCTCGTCGAATTAGTCGAGATGCGAATAAGCTTGTCCGGACACCTACGATTATAAAAAAAAAATAAAAAACTTATGCAAAATGAGCCTAAAATGTACCCCACATGTTCCATACATAAATTAAAACAATATTGCATAAATTAAAACAATATTGTATAAATTAAAATTTGGAATTTTTTATTTTTTATTTCAATTATTTTTACTTATCAAGCATTCTATGTGTATGTTTGACTTTACTTTTTTGGGTAATTTGTATAAATGGTTTCAAACCTTCGTTCAAATTGTATTTTTAGTCTGACCATTTCAAATGTGGTGCAAATGGTTAAAACCTTTTCATTTTTGGCGCAAATGGTCATTTTGGACGGAATCCATAAAAAAATGACCATTATTTTTGTAGGTGTAACTAGGGGTGGACAAAATTCGATTGAGCCCATCAAAATCGAACCAATCCGACTGATTTAGGTCGATTTTTTAATTATTTTTACACGAGTTGGGTGAGTTGACTGTATAGACATGCCGGGTCAGGTTATGGGTTAAATTATGAAAACATAATAAACTCGTCCAATTCAACCCGTCTATTTAAAAAAAAGAAAAGAAAAAAGAAATAAAATTCCTAAAAAGTAAAAGGAACCTAAAAAGTATTAGTAAATAATGTAACTATAATTACTTTGGTGCATTTTGGAGGAAGAGTTTACTGTTATTTCCACAAGAAATGTAATATAAGTTTTTCATATTATATTAAATGCATGTTTTTTTTTGTAGGCTCGACTAATGAGAATTGAATAAGATAATAGATAATTTTATTTATTTATTTACTATTTAATCTTGTCTATTTGAATTTAATATAATAAAAAATTGGATGATTTTAATTTTTGTTGACAAGTCAACCCAAATCGACCAACCCAACCCAACCTGACCGATACTTGATTGTGTTGGATTTTAACCTTTTAAACGGATTGAATTGTGCTAAATTTTGATCAAATCGATCACGTTAGGTTGTGTTTGGATTGAGACAAAAATCGACCCAACCCAATTCAACACATGCCC
>CAIGRB010007173.1:126688-141822 GCA_903798255.1 Fraxinus quadrangulata | reverse complement strand
AATTACTCATTTGAGTTTAATGAGCTTTTACTTGAAATTCAATCTTTAAAGGTCAAAGTTTTTATATGTTCATTATTGATTTCATCTTTAATAGATGTATGATTTATCTTTTAACTGTATGAACCTTTGGAACTTTAATACTCGAAGTTCTATTTTCAAAAGTTAACAAAGGTAGCCCTACTTCTAAAAGTTAATTTTTGTTTTAAAATTTAAGCCATTTAAAATTTTACCTTTAAAGAATTACTAATGAAAAGTTCATGACTGAAGGGGAAAAAATAAAATTAATTAATGGTTAATATAAAATTTCATAAAAAAATATAATAATGGGAGTTGACATCGCTAGAATTTGATAGGGAAATTGTGTGTGTCAGTGCAGTGATGCAAGGCTTCTTTCCAACCTGACTCCACTTCTCACATTGGACACTTCACTTGGCCCAATTCTCCATACTCATGCCCCGACTCTAGAAAACGCTGTCGTAAGCACCCCCACCCCAATTCTTGATTCATTATAGGATTAAATCACTTTGCCAGATGAATTGTGATATAAAGGTTGACAGATTTCTAGATGGATGAAAATGACGACAGTGTTTAAAACAAAGCAATTATAGACTGTCACGTGACATTATATCAATCCATTTGACACTTAGCATGATTGTTATTTATAAGGTAGTTAATTTTCCGTACTTGACTCCTATATCCTCCTCCCTAAAATGGGATTTCTCTCGGGCCATTTTCTTTGTCAGTCGATTATCGACCACGATCATGACCATTTTCATTCGGATGATTCTTCATCTTCTAATTCCTCGATTTCTTCACAATTAAGCTTACCATCAGTTCCTTCTCTAACACCACTAGCTGGAAAGTCCCCCTCCCCCTCCCCCTCCACTGCCTAGCCACCTTCAAAGGGCATTCCTCCTATGTTTTCTCCCTAGCTCTCGCCGGAAAACACCTCTACAGCGGATCATCCGATAGCAAAATTCAACTATGGAATCGAGATCCCTCTTCCTCCAGCAACCACAATTTGGCACATAATAACATAGTTGCACAAGGCTATAGTGTTGTCAAGTCTATGGTATTCTTGGGAGATAAATTATTCGCTGCATACAAGATCACAAAATCCGCGTATGATAAACCTATAACGATGTCATCGTACCCTACCAAGAATCCAGTACTATGTACCAAAAGCGACTCATTTTAAAAAAAAAATGTATGCATATACCAAAGTGAGTCTATGTAATATACAGTTGCAGCTATATAACCTCTCTAATTAATTCATTCCCATAAATTTGAAGTTAAAAATATAAAACCACCATATTTTTGCAAATCGATAATCAATTATTTCTTTATATTAAAGAAATATTCTATTGTATAAGAACGAATAGTATTTCTACTTGCCCCAACGTACCTCAGTTAAAGATATTCTTTCATGTAGAAAATGATATGTTGGTTGTCCGCTACTGTTAGAGGCAACTCAGCACCAGCAACAAATTTCATCATTCCCGTTTGAGTCTTCTCCTCCAAATACATCCACGTGCAAATTGTCTAGAAGCAAAATCGACAGTTGGACTATCAAATTACAGTTGCGTTTGAAAAGCACCAACAAGCTCATGTTTGGTCGTACTTGCTTTGTAGTGACGATTGAGATGGGTGGTGTCAATGCCCTTTTGCCATGTCAATCGTGTTTGACAATGTTTATATATTGCTTTAGACTATGGGACTCTGTTGACTATATGACCTGTTGGAATCATTTTAAAGCGATCCCAACATTTTACCTATTTTTCTCCTTTCACTTCCATCTTGCATTGGAAATATCTAATTACTCATGTTCCGATTTGGGAACATCAACGTCATCCAAATCAATTGGATTACTACTTTCGTAAACATTCAAATCTAGAATATTTTTTAAAATGGGTACTTATCGGCAAATTCATTGTGAAATTGACTTTGCAGCACTATAAGTGATTCGTCTCTAATACCCAACAAGTCCTCAACAAATGATTGTGGATCCATTCGTAATGAATTGATAATATAAGAACTTGATTCCTTGAATGAAGATGAAATGACAAATGAATATGTAGAAATTTGATAATTATACAAAAGTAAATCGTAATGAATTGGTGTATAAAATATTATGTATATAATATGTATTGTAATTTTTATAGTAAGTAAGTAAGTAAATAAAGAGTGTGGAAAGAAAGTATAAGATTGTAAATTTGTAATGTGATAATTGATATTGAATAAATGAAATTGAAGATAGAATGTATTAGATTATAGAATGTGAAAAAGAGTAAGAATTGTTATTGGTGTGTGAATTTTTTTTGAAATGAGCTAAGATATTTATAGAGTTAAAAAAGAAGGAAAAAGGTGGCCAAAACGACTACTTTTGGAACTTAGCTAGCCATGAGCCTGGCTCCTGGCTCGCCGCTACACGACTCTAGTTCGTGGGCTCACATACGAGCCGCTCGGCTCGGGCTCATACTTGCAAACGAGCCAAGCCGACGAACCGCTCTACACGTTTGTCACCCCTAGCGGTGACTCTACTGAAGTTTCCACCCGAGCGCTTCCAAGAAGGACAACGAGATGTTTTGCGACTATTTTTTCTCCTTATTCCGTCTTTGATGTCTGCAACTCCTTCAAGACATACACTATCAACCTCCAACTTTTTTACTATAAGAATTATGATTTTGAACACGGAACGCTTAACATGATCGATGATAGCAATGCCATCAATGCTACAATTGTAACAATTGTTTGAAGTGAAGTGGGTTGAAGTGGATGACGAATTTCATTTTTCTAATATTTCATTCTTGTATCTTATCTTGTGATCTCCAAAGCCAAGGGCAAATTTCTCCTTTTAAAACTTTAGCTTGTTACCTAAAGAGATGAGTAAATAATCCTTAGGACGAACCCTGCTAATTACTCAAATATTAATGTTAAAAATGTTATAAAATAAAGGTTGAGAACAAGATTACACCGAGGGTCAAATGTTGGGAATCATTTTGTAATTTACCCATTATATGTGAAGTGTGATTGTCGGTTTAGACTTATCCGCTGGAAAGAAATTGAATGACAGTGAACATGGTAATGTAAATTCCTTGTAATCCACTATCTTCAGTTCCCTGCCAACCAGACAAAAAAAAATTGAAGTCATTATTCATCTAACTGTTCAATGCTGACATACAAATATGATAATGTACAAAGACTTCCAACTTTTTAAAATTTTAGGGTTATGTAACAATATAAATTGAACTAGATGTCGAGAATATTTATGTAATTAATGTTGTTATTGCAATAAAGTTTAGTTAATGTTGTTGTACCACAAACCTTAAAGATTCTAGTTTGTAAATGTTTTTTTTTTCTCTCCTTTAAAACGATAATTTAAGTTTATCCTTTTATTCATTATGTTTTAATGACATAATATTAAGTCGACAATTTAAGTTGTCCTTTTATTTATAATATTAATGTCGATTACATTTTAATGTTACATAGCCCTTGTTTGATTGTCATTATTACGTAAAAATAATATTTTGAATAATTATTTTTTGAAGATTGTGTGGTTAAAAAGTAGAGAAAAGTTTTGAATTGGCGTGCAAAATATTGCATTGTGTGAATGTATGGTTGAAAATAAGTATGAGAAATAAATTGTTTTATTTTAGTGGGAGTCAAACAAGTGCATAATTGCCGATACAATTTCCTAACATTATTTTTTCATTTTTACATTTTTTAAGACTAAATTATAAATGAAATTGTTGTCATTAAAAATTAAATTTATGAAAATATTAAATTTTTAAAAATATTACAAGCTAAAAATTTGTTAGTAATCATGAATAAAAAAAAAAAAAAAGTCTACTATAAGTTAGTGACATAAATTTTAAGGCAATATTTTATCTTTTTAACTATTTTATTCAAAGTTTTATCGATACATTGAATTTATTAAATATATTTTTAAAATATCATCGACGGAAAACTTTGGTTTAATCTTAAATTTCTATTTATCCAATACATTTTATTGCTTCCATCGGATTACCTCGTCACGATCAGACGACTTAAGCTTATTGATTCGAAGAAAGATCGCACATGAAACTTCATAAATTTATCTGTTTCAATTAGGTAAAGCTCTTCAATGAAAATCTTTAGAGGCCACATTTCGAAGAGGACTTGGTATGTGTTCAAGGTAAGATATGAAACCCTATATATAACAAGAGAACAAATTCCTTTTCCAGCATTACCTCAAGTGCTTCCTTATCGGTATGCCAAGTCATTGTTTTTTGGACTTGATTGTTTGTCTAAATAATTCAAAGTGTTATCTATTTCTTTTGTACTTAGGGTACAACCAATTGTGTCTCATATGGAACAAGTTATTGTTTCCAAAGTACTAACAATGGGGAAAACTTCATTGAGAAGGTTTAGAGAATCCTATGCTAGATGATCTAGCCAAGAGCGTATGAAAATGGAGAAAAGAGCAAAACTATGATACATGACTTCATTGAAATATTGAATATGTCACCTCAAATAACTTAATGTCGCTGATGTATTTAAACTTAACTGTCCATAACTTATAAAAACTTTAAAAAGTATAAAAATAATAAATTTTCGTCAATAACATTGACATCTTCCACTAGTGACCGAATATCAACGGTGTTGTTAGCATCACTGACGACGGTGTCACTGATAATAGTTGATGAAAATGAGTCTATGATAATTGACAATATCATTTTCAATAATATCGTCTTAATCACTGACGTGTTGATTTTTGTTTGAATATCCAATGATAATATCGTAGGCTATTACCGAATGAAATTCTATAATTGACCATTTTTTCCATTACTTTTATTATTATCGAAAAGATCTTCCCAAAAATTTTGCCGAAAGAAATTAAGTTGTTCGAACTGTCTACAAAGAGTAAAGTCACTTTATCCGAAAATAGTTGACCCCTGGGGTGACTGACCCTCATATTTCACATGAGTCCCGCGTGAATAAAATAATGTCCAGCCCCCAAGGGGTGTATGTGTGTGTGTGTTCGATCATCCCCTATGTGCGTGTAGCATAGTTCGTCTACAAATATCACTCCACCAAATTCATTGAATATTTGTTTGATCCCATGGTAAGTATTTTGTATTGAATATTGCCCTCTAAGTCTGGTTGCTATGAATTGCGAAATTATTAGATCATATGACGCTTCCCCGTGATGAGATTAAATTTCTAACCTTTGTGCTGAAATCCATATTTATAATTTGAAGGCCTTGCATGTATGTAAATTGCTAGAGTCGTAGCATACACCTTGTATGTATATGTAAATTATCAACATTTTATATTCAGGTAAAGCAACTTATTTATTTTTATATGTATCGCAGTACAAACAATTCAAAAATTCATAATTCAGTGGTATTGGGGGCAGTGGCAATCCAGCTGTCGGTTTATGAGTTGGGATGGAAATTGGGTGTGGTGGGAGGAGAATATTAGATTTTAATTTCTTCTTTTTATTGAGATTATTGGGTGTGCCCCACTTTTTGGAACTTAGTTGTAATTTTAGAAAATATTTGGGTCTCACTGCAATTTTCCATTAATATCCATTTCTTATGTTTAAGGGCAAATGTCTTTTTAAGGCATATTGACATATTGTTGTGGATGAAACCGTTATTAATGATGGATTCCGCTACTAAATGAAAGGTTGGGGCTACAATGAGTAATGCTAGACTCATTTAAATGCGAGATCATATCACTCAATTAATTAATCAATAAAGTGAGGTCGCTTAAGTTGGTGCTCTAACACCGGTCGGATAAATAACATTATACGCTTACAATTCTTGTAAAAAATGTTTAGGGTTAAAGTGTAACATAAGTAAGTGTTATTAGTTGTAGTGTTTAGTCCAGACCAATATTTAATATGAAACGTGCCCTTAATTGATGAAGAAGAATGTAGAGGAAGTAAATTCACATTTGTGTAACAACCACATTTCTTAAATCAGCTTGTATGGGGATGGTGCCCAAAGTGTTATAAATCCATATGGGAGGCCTTTTATGAGCGATGTGGAATATAAACTTTCGATTATTTCTGTGGTTTTCTGGCTTTAGACTGAGATTACTAGCAGAATCAAAAGGGATTTAGACTCGATGGCACAAGACTATTTCCTCCTACTCGAAGTTCGAGTGGCAAATGGGTAAGAATCGGTAGAAGGCTATATTGTAAAGAAGCAGCTTGGTTCCATATTTGATGATTCTTTATGGCTATTAACTGTGTACATACTTGAGTAAATATACAAGGTTACAATCTGTCAATTTGGTGCAACAGTTGGTTCTTTTTTCCAATTTAGGATGGATATCAAGAAAAATGAGTTCGTTTCAGTTAAGTTTCATAAGAACAGTTGGGTAACATAAGGGCATCAATATGTAATAAAAGTCAAGTGCAACCAATAAACAAGAGCTATAAAGCAGTTCAATCTTCCTTAGTAGCCTTATCTTTCTTTATGAACCTATAGTTTTTCAACATGTGATAAGTGTGTTTTACATTTTCGTCTAGAATTTTAAGCAGCACAGTTCCTCCGCTTAACAAAGCGTTCAGATAATTTTCATTGTCTCGAAGTAGGTGGCTCAAACCACCGTGAGTGTGGAGTATTCAAATTGAACAATTAAAAGATACACAAACTTAAAAAGAGGACATTTGACTTGATTTTCACTTATTAAGATTCAATATAAAGAATTTAGCGAGTCCAGAGGATTGAGAGCTAAACATTAAGAAAAACAAAATTTATACCTTAATTTTTATGTGCCTCTGACATACTTTTCATCGTCATGCGTCGAGCGAAATAAATTGCTAATTTAATTATCACTGTCATAATCGAGATTCTCGTCAATTTGTTAAAATATTTAGCGGCTTGTGCATGACACTCCATTTTAGATAAATATTTAATAATAGATTAGTTAATTTATATGCTTAAATTTTTCTGAATAAGACATATTTCATAAAAGGAAAACAAGTTTGCTTCTCCCCTAATCTTGAAGGCACAGCTCGAAAAATACTTCTTGTTCTGTGTAACCACAAAGAGACTTCCAATTTCCAAGAAAATAAGCTCAAAGATAAATGAATGTCGTATATATCTCTTCAAATAATACGATTAACGCAAGCTCGAATCCTAGAAGAATTACAATTTTTCTAATAATCTAGCCTTGTTATTCTCTCTTATACTCCATATCTTGTCGAAATGGTGCATGTGGAGCCGTGTAATCTTGTTGACCATTGATCTCATCTGCATCTTGATCACATGTGATTTGAGACCGATCATCAAAAAATGCAAATTGATCAGGAGCAGTGGACCATGAACCACCACCAGCAGCAGAAGCAGCAGCAGAAGAATGCTCATAGTACAAGTTGATTTGATCAGGCTGCATGTAAAACTTTCTTGGTTGAAGCTGCTGCTTCTTTTTTCTCATTCTTTCTTTTTTATGGGCATTTTGATGACCCCCCAATGCCTGTGAATTTTCAAACACCTTTGAACAATATTGGCATTCAAATTTCTTCTTGTTTTGTTGTGCCTCAAAATCCACGCTCTCATGCCCTTCTGCAAACCCTCTTTGATCATTAGTTTGACATGGATCAATCTCGAACCCGAATAGCCGGATGAGTTTTTTCTCCGAGCTGGACGATTCGCCGTCTCCATTACCTGTTTCCATTACTCTTGAAATCAAATGTACAAGAACTAGTGTGTGACTGTGTGTGTGTGTTAATTTTGTTGAATTTGATATATTATGTTTAGCTTCTCTTCCTTATAAAGGAAATCTTATTGGATTTTGACTATACATTGCATCTTTTTTCCTTTTTTTTTATTTTATTTTAATCATGAGTAGCATAAACACACCAAAGGTCAATGACTAAGGAAGTCGTATTAGGGTAAAAGTCTCATACAATATTGTTTTTAAAGTTTCTCTACGCCACAAACTCTTCCCACCAAAGAGGATTAAGTTCAGATTACAATTGTAGGTAAGATAACTCCAAGTAGCATCGTGATAGTCTTTAAAATGCAATCCGGTTGGCGGATGCCCAGATTTCTGCATGCTGCACCAGCCCACCACAAGAATTGGGCGAGCACCAGTTTGCCTACTGCCTACGAAGCTCCGTGCTCGTGCTCCTAGATCCTCCATCATTGCAGAGCTATCAAATCAATTCATTGTCGAGACTTGAATAGTATAACATAGGAAGATCTTTTATCCATACTGAATCCAAATTTGGACGATAACTCTTATATGCATTCAATAATGTCAAAACCCGATATTATTTGGAAAATCTACTAATAATAATTAAACAAGAGTAAGCAATTTTAATTTGTGTGATAATATAGAACACCAATTGAGCAAATGAATACTAATATTCTATGCTTGCGGTTGGTTTCTAAAGTTTATCTTCTCATTACAAAGTACTCAAAGCGTAATTATCATATCTATTTCTGGTCAGTTTTATCACAATATACAACGTCTAATTTTGAAGTTCGTCCAAAAACATCAAAACACGAAAAAAAAATTTATATACACTCAACGAATAATAATCACATGTAATTAGACATGAGATAAGGGTAATATTTTTCAAGTAAAGGAGAAATAAATATTATATTTTGTTAAAAATAATGATAAGAGAAAATGGGGATGCAATCACCTGGTAGTACCCAAATCGAGTGCTGTACTTAAAAATGCTTTTTAAAAATTACTTTGATTGACCAACTGATTAGTGGATTCGTGTGTTGTTTTCTACCAAATATCATAGAATACAAAGCAAATTAGTGCTCTAATTAGCTATTTTTAGAGAATCCGTAAATTTATTGTTAATAAATTTTAAATCGTTGACATACTTTTTATATTACTATTCACATACCACAACCCTCTTGAGAATATTTTAATCTTGAGAATCAATAACTGAAAAGGGCGCTTTTTTTTTTTTTTGAGTGGGTATAATGCTGGAGGTTTTCAACCAGATTTAAGCATATCTTGTTACAGCAGACAAACCCTAGATTTGTTTTATTTGGTCCCACCTTTTTGCTATCAAGACTACTAGATTGCAAGTCATGTTTGTCATAGCTTAAAAATAAGTAAATTTGCCTTTTTAGTATTATTTCTAGGAAAAAAAAAAGTTATTTAATTTGAAAGCAACTTTTATTTCACCATCAAAACAAGTAATTTATCGTTTCAATTTTGATCAATAAAAAATTTATTTATTTGAAAATTATTTACTTATTTATTTATAAGTAAAACTTTATAACTTGCCGAACATGTTATTCCATTGTCTCTTGCTACATTTTCAATGGGTGGACTTCTTGCCCACCAATTAATTTCTTATTCTCATCAATTCCCACTTCTTTTCTCTATTCCAATCGAATAATTGCTTTTTTACTTTATTTGAAGAATTCTAAATGGGCAATGCTGATGCATCACGCATTTCACTATCTGAAGTCTTTAACATGTGGAAATAATCCAGAGGAATTGTTTTATGGTGGCGGGGTTGGTGTTTCATCTCACGATACTTATCCCATCTAAAAGTTATTAATGATCCTATTTGTTATGCACATTTATATCAAATTTTAATATGTGACCCAATTTTCATAGAATAACAATGAGATTTGAACTCGAATTTTCATAGTTCTTTCCTTTTATCGATTTGTTAATAGTTAATCCCATATTTAATGGTCATTACTTGGCCAAAACAATGTCTTGAACGGTGATTTTTAGGAAAATGTATTGTTCAAAAGTAGGAAAAAAATTTGGATTTGTGTGTAAAATATTTTATTGTGTGAATGTGCAGTCAAAAATAAATATGTAGAAAAAAGAGTTTGAAAATAATGATTGTCACATGTGGGCTAAGTATGGGTGTCAACGAGCCGAGTCAAGCCAAACCTCGAATCTCGAGCTCAGTTAGAGTAAAAATGATTCGGACTTTTTTGGGTCCGAACGATCGGCCAAAAAAATTTTGGCTCAAGGCTTAGCGAGTCGAACCAGAGTCAAGCTGACTCGATTTTTTTTTTTAAACAGTATAACTAGCTGCTAGGTAGTTGTCATAGCTATGACTGTTGCCCGTATAATTTCGCAGGCAGCTTTATTTTTTTTTAATTTTGCAAATTACTTTTTTTTAAGCTCGGCTCGTCATGAGTCAAAAATGACCTGTGATACGGGCCAGCTCATGTGGCTCATTGAGTGACACAGGCCGGTTCGTATGCTCGTCAAGACACATGGACTGACTTGGTCCCATCGAGCCACAAGCCGACCCTCGAACCACGAGCCGTCGAGCTAACAAGTCACATTAACATCCTAGGGCTAAGTATCGAAAAGTGGACCCAGTCATCACTAACCCCCATATTAACTCTGTTCTAATCCAATGTATTTTGTCTGTAATGGACAAAATCACACAACAAAGCTCAAGTCAATGAGAAATTTCACATTTCCTATAACAAAAGCAAAATTCTCTAGGCAACATGACTTGAGATAGTGACTTGTTTGATTTGTATCCACGCGAATGATGAAAAAAATGAATGTGGTCAAATTAATTTTTTTCAGAAAAATTAAAAATTCATTAGTTAATATTACGAAAAAAAAAATTTGCACGTAAACATGTGTTGAAACTCGACAACATGAAAAATAATGCAATGGAGGATTAAGTATGTGAGTTCATAGATTGGGATCATCCAAGCGCAAGTAAGGGAGTATTTCGCAGCACTTCACATCTCTCTGCAGATCAGTACAATTATTATTATAATTTTTAAAATATGATTGAACTAGACACAAACTATTTTACTTTTATTTTACAAGAGAGCAAGTTTTAAAGTTAGCAATGAACTCATGCTGTCCACCTGCTCCTGGGCTGACTTGTAAGAGCTTGACTTATAAACGACTCGACTCATTCCATTATGAGCCCATGGACCGAGCCATGCTCGTCAAGTAAAGCACGTGGGCTTCGTAAAATGGCCCTTTGAGTGGAGTAAAGCACGTGGGCTTCATAAGATGACCCTTTGAGTGACTACAAGAATGCACCCATTTTGAGTACTTTCATTATTTCTTATTTAATTACAGTAAATTTTTTTTTTTTGGTCCTATATTTAGTTTTTCATATATATATTGAATATTGTGTAACAAATATGGAAAAGTTCATGGGTTATCGGTTCGTGATTCATAGGGCCCATGGGCCACTCGGTGCTGTTAATGGACACCACCTAGATGGTTTTGATGCTTCAATGCTGCTTGTTGGCCCTGAGGATCTAAGTTGGTTTGAGGCCGAAGACAGCATTTCTGGGCCAGCCCTGAGAGGCCTACGGGGGTGAACATGAATATGGAAGGCCGATGTTTTGACAAACCCAATTGACAGTTGTTGGACAAATACTGGGCTCCCTTGATAATTCAGAAAAGCCCAAACGCAGAAGAAAATTAAAAAATGGGATAACTTTGTTTGAGAAGACCTACTTAATTACAAGCACCTTCAGACTGTTAGGAGATATAACAGTAGTTTTTACTACTTACATCTCCCTATAAAAATGTGTTTGATTTCGCTAATAATACAAGTGGGCTTCCTTTAAATCTTACACACACGTTTTTTCAGTTATTCCAGTTAATTTACGTAATATCTACATATAAATTCTTGATTTCGCTTAATTTTGTCGATTTCTTGATTTGTATGAATTGCAATCTTTGATTGTGATATGCCCACTTCCTTTTGAATCAGGATCTGAGTCTGAATTCCGACCTCATCCTAAATGGTTATTTTCACCTCTTGCTCTACAACCTTGGAGGGTCGGATAAATGACACTTATGAGATTAACTCGATTACACGTAGAGACAAAGCAAGAAACATACGTCAGTTGAAATTGAAATTTTAATTTTTTAATGAACTCACACTACCAGAGAAGTTTTATACTACATGAAATTTAGTTTAAAAGTCTAAACTCACAATGTTCACGACAAAGTGGGTTACATATTCAAGTAAGTACAAATTTAGATGTCAATTCTAAGATATTATATTATAACTTCGTATCTTTCCTTGTCAAATAGGAAATTGTCTCCCCAAAAGATATAAAGTGGCGGAAGCATGGTAAATACGAATAAATGAGATCTAACCACCAATAAAAAAACTTTGAAAAAAAACTCAATGACGATTTAGAAACACAAGTCCCAAAAAACTTCGACAACAAGTGATTCTAAACAATTGAAAATTATGGTAAAAAACACAATAAAAAATATATGATTATACGTTACTATTTTCAAAATACGATTTGAAGTGGACATGAATTTTTTATACCAACACATTCTAATACCACTTGAAGTAGAAAAAATTAATCCAGGAATATCAAGGGTAGGAAAATTGATTTTTTCATGTTTGACTCACTTCAATAATAATCAGATTAATTTATAAATAAATAATTTTCTAATAAAATAAATAAGTTTTCAACTTATAAATATGAATAAGTAATATATGGATCACATATATAAAAATAAAAATTTAATTACTTTTTAAGTGTAATCAAATATGTAGCATTTCCTACTGTCAAATTAAGTCATTTATTTTTACTTTAATCAATAGAAATTTTCTATTATATAATTTTCTTATGTAATTATAAGTGAATTCTTAAACTTAATCAAACATACATGAAATAAAATACCTAATTTGATAATGAGTCATTTGATTTGCATGATTGAATAAGTAATATATGAAACACATATATAAAAACAAAGATTTAATTACTTTTAAGTTTAATGAAAAATGTTGCATTTCCGACTGCTAAAATAAGTCATTTATTTTCACTTTAATCAATAGAAATGATCTATTATATAATTTACTTACGTAATTATGAGTGAATTCTTAAACTTAATCAAACATACATGAAATAAAATACCTAATTTGATAACGAGTCATTCGATTAGCATGGTTGAATAAGTAATATATGAAACACATATATAAAAACAAAGATTTAATTACTTTTTAAGTTTAATAAAAAATGTAGCATTTCCCACTGTTAAAATGAGTCATTTATTTTTACTTTAATCAATAGAAATTATCTATTATATAATTTACTTACATAATTATAAGTGAATTCTTAAACTTAATCAAACATACATGAAATAAAATACATAATTTGATAATGAGTCATTTGATTAGGATGATTGTGGATGAGATAAATAATTGTTAAATGATAAGTACGAATAAGTAATATAGGAAAACATACATAGAACAAAAGATTTAATTACTTTTAACCTTAATCAAACATATATCATCTTCCATTGTTAAAATAAGTCGTTTACTTTTACTTTAATTAATAAAAAAATATTTATTATATAATTAATTATTTGATTATAAGTGAATTCTTTAAATTTGGTCAAATATACATCAAATAAAATACCTAATTTGATAACAATTTATTTGATTAGTATGAATTTGGTTAAATAAATATGTAAATCTTGTGGAGACTTGAACTAAATTTGGGTACTTGGGATTTGGGTTGGAAATGAAGTTGGCTGCGCTAAAATTAATTTCTGGGCTGACTAAAGATTCTGTTCTTATAGTTTCTACCATCAATTTGAAATTTATTTTGGGAAAAATACATAAATATAATACTATAAGAATTCAAATTCAAATTTAAAAAACTTGTAAAAAAGTCTTAGAAATTAAGTGTTAAATTATAATAATAACAATACTAATAAAATATATTATGCCATTATTTAAGTCTTATTAACGGTGTGTTTGAGCCACATTATTTTGAAAGAATGTATTTTGAAATAATAGATTAATGGAGAATGTGTGGTTGAAAAAGAAGGAAAAGTTATTGATATGATGAGAAATATTACTTTATTGAAGAATGTGTAGTTGAAAATGAGTAGAAGAATGAGAACGCGAATTTTAATATGGCTCAAATACGGGCTTAGAGGGGAAAAAAAGCATTTTTGAAGAGTGGTTTTTGGAGAATATGCAGTTAAAGATTAAGAAAAAAATTTGATTTACGTGTAATATTATTGGATTGGAAAATGCGTAATTGAAAATGAGTTTTAAAAAAAATCAAAAAAATGAGGCTCAAACAACCTCATCTATGTATTTTTGAAATAGAAATAATCTTCACCATTTTGTTCACCTTCCTTATTGTTGAATGCCAACTGTCGACTCTCACCACTGCTTCTCCATCTCGTCAACAACCACCTTCATCGTCGACATCCAAGTCGACTCAGCGATGCTTCGTGAAGTAGCACCATTGCTAAAAGTGGCACCAAACGCAAAGCATCGTGCTTAGCAACTCTACAGGAACGAAGCAGCATTGCCCCGACAGTGTACCTAAGATGGCACACCGCCATGGCCACCCTTCGCCGTCGTAGAGGAAAATTGGGGGAAATTAGGATTTACCCACCTGCTATATAGAGTAAAAGTCGGGAAAATTAGGGTTTGGTGATGACTTGGGGGCTCTATTGTAATTTATGAAATTGCAGGTCCTTGCTTGAAATTTTGGTTTTGTGAACATGAATTTATTGTAACTAATTTTCTGTTAATTGTTAATATTTGTGATCTTTTATGGGGTAATTGTAATTCTTTGTGAACAATGTTGTGTTATTTGTCATTGTTTGTAATCAGGTGTATTTTCAATGTAAATGTTTGTGACTATAATGTGTTTATTGTGACATGTTGTTATTTAACAGTAACATATTGTTGTGCAACTTATGTTGAACAAAGTCTTATTTTATAAGTTATAACATATTTTTCGATCAGAAATCACAAATTTTATAGATTATAATTAATTTTAATATCACAAATTATCAAATTAATAGATCACAAGTTATTTCTCGATCATAAATTAATTGACCATGATCTATTTTTTGATTTAAAAAAATCATAAATTTTATAGATCACAACTTATTTTACGATCATAAATTATCAAATTAATTGGTCAAAATATAATAAATATTGAGTCACAATTATAAATTTAATCGCAATCTCACATTTTTTAGGCCAAGTAGTAATTATTGATCACAAAAAATATCTATTTTATCGTCCACATATGATTTATTAGTCACCAGTTAATCAATTTATTGATCACAATAATTCTAATAATTAGTCATAAACATTCTTCATCCCATCTCATCCAATCCTACCCACCACACCCCACTACACCACCACCTGCATC
>CAIGRB010007173.1:104064-125193 GCA_903798255.1 Fraxinus quadrangulata | reverse complement strand
TATTTCCTAGAAAATTATTTTTTCAATCAAAGTTTAGTATTCGTTTGACTTTGTTTTACATAGAAATTGTCCATTAAATTCTTTTTTTTTTTTTTACAATTGATTATGAAGTGGAATGGAAAACAAAACCAAATAAAAAAATTTCACAAATACTGGTGAGATATGTTTTTTTTTCCCACCTTTTTATAATGATTTACATGGAGGTGAAGTGTCAAAAAGAGAGTGGAGAAGTTTTTTTTATTTGGTTGAAGAAATCTCGACCCAATTATATCTCACAATATCATGTGTTTGTAAACCATTATATAAACGTATTATATACATGTAGCATAACCAATTTTTAAAGTAATATTATTTGTATATAATGGTGTCAAAACGATGACATGACAGAGGGAGAAAGAGAAAAAAGGGAAATTTTCAATTCAAGTGTACTAGCCTTGTATGAAATTCAAATTATGTAATACAAAATAAATTTTGATTTTATTTTGCTAAATTAATCTAAGAAATATATAAATTTTGGATTTGTATGAATGAATGGATGATTGTATTGGATTTAGAGTTCATCACCTATTGTTACCTATGTAATTATTGATTTGTAATGTAGCACATGTTTGACACTCATTTTTTTTTTTCATTCTATTTCTCATTTTTTTTTTCTCTTTATTCATTTCAACCACACATTATATCAATAAAATAATATTACACATAAATCAAAAAAATTTCTTACTTTTTAACCACACAATCTTCCATTAAATACTATTCCAAAAAAAATATTTTTAAAGAAAATGAGTGTCAAAGAGAGGCATAGTCTTATTCACACGTTATTAACAATCGATAAATCTTTATATTTAATTTTTTGAAAGATAAATTAATTCTAGAAATAAAGAAATTCAATTATTATAATCTTTCTCTCTCTTTTATGTCATCATTATGTACACCATTATATACAAATAATATTACTCTTATTTTTAACATCAATCATGTTATATGTATATCTTTGTTCACGTTAAATTTGATATTGTTATGAGGTGATAATTTTTTATACATTGATTTTAATCATTTTTTAGACGATTTTATTTTCACTACAATTCAGTTATTTCAGTAATATTTTACTTTTTGTTTTTCAATATATAGTAAATATTACAAAATCATTATCATGCATGAATTGCGTATTATTAATTCTCAATTAATTAACATTCATAGTAATCTAGACAATAAATCTTGACTTAATGAATCTTGATCTACATGAATCTAGAGTTATTATAAATTAATTTATTTTTATTCATGTATCTAGAAAATTTAATGAATGTTTAAATTCATATATTAGCAATTCATTCTTATGTATCAAATATAGTATAAAAATATTGCCCATTTACAGTATTTCATCATCACAAAAATTTGAATAACGGAAGTTAAGTTTTGATAACATGATTTTATACTCTTAAATTTCTATCTAAATACAATTCAGTTATTTCAATAATATCTTTTTTTTTTAATATGTAATAAATATTACAAAATTCTTGACATGTATGAATTTCGTGTTAGTAATTCTCAATTAATTAACATTCATATTAATCTAGACACGATGAATATTGACTTGATGAATTTTGATCTACTTGAATCTAGAGTTGTTATAAATGAATTTATTTATATTTATATATCTAGAAATTTTAATGGGTATTTAAATTTATGTATTAGTAATTAATTCTCATATACCAAATGTAGTATAAAAAATTGCTCATTTGTAGTATTTCATCATCACAAAAAATTTAAATTACAGAAGTTGAATTTTGAAACTACAATTTTCTTCTCTTAAATTTCTATCCGACTACAATTCTCTTTAATTCATCTGAGACTAATCAAATATTTCCAATAAATTAGTATTAAATATTATTTTTATAGTACTTATAAAATATTTTAGAATAATGTACAATTGATGTTCACCTCTTACTAGTATATCAAAGGCTTGTTAGAGCTCCATTTTCTTGTATAAAATATATTTTGAAATAGTAAATTGACAGAGTATGTATAGTTAAAAAATAAGAATTTTTTTTGAAATTACGTATAATATTATTTTATTGAAAAATATGTTGTTAAAAGAAATAGAGAAAAATATATTTTAAAAAAAATGATATCGAACAATGGCCATGTGTGTACAAGTATAACTAGTTTAATCCTTTCAACATTCCATTTTTGTTTTGGGCTGGTCCAGACCTGCCCGCTCCATCTACCCTGTGCCTATATATAACAGTTCATCTCTATATGACTGTTTCAATAATTTCTTACGGAAATACAGGTGGGCTTTCTTTAAATCTTTCACACACATAATATTTTTTTTTTTTAATTATTCCAGTTGATTTACCTTATATGTCTTATATCTAGAAATAAATTCTTAATTTCAATTCAATTTTACCGACTTCTTAATCTGCTTGAATTGCAACGTTTTGATTTTGATTTCCCCACATCCTTTTGAATCGGCAGCTGATTATACCGATTCTCGATTTAATGGGTTTTATCAGTTCTGAAAGGTATTGTCTTTATGGGTTTGCTAAATTCTCTGTCTGTGCAGGTTTGCACCTTTCTCAGATTTGAATAAAAGAAAATAAGAAAATAATATTAAATAAGTAGATCAGTGCTTGATTTGAGTTTCTTGTGGTTTTAAATTTATTTAAACATTATTAGATTTGAAATGAAGAGGTTTTGTCTCTCTTATTGAATAATTATATTTTGTGTCCCATAATTTCTTCTGGTTCATCTTGTGATATTTGATGCTTTTGAAAAGAAATCTAATTGTATTTGTATATCATCGGTTTAGTTTGTGCAACTCTGCAGATTCTGTCTAATTTTGTCTGATAGCATAATTTTGGATATTCTGATGTGTATTTTAAAATTTGTAGATTTTAAGAAAACAAGATTTCATAACAAAAAATAAAAAATAAAAAAATTGAATAAGAAATGGCGGACCAGAAGAAGAAGCAATTCACCAAGGTCAACCAGCTGCGCCCGTTAGACACTGGGCTTAACTTGACTGTAAAGGTTGTCAATGCAAAGATGATAGCACCGAGAGGTCGTGCTCAAGGGCGCCTTGCTGAATGCTTGGTGGGAGATGATTCGGGAATTATTATCTTTACTGCCAGAAATGATCAAGGTTGGTTCTTATTCTTTCCGGAATGGAGAGTAGATACTTTTAATTGCATAGTTTATCTGATGTCTGAATGTTGATTGATAATGCAGTTGTCTTACAAAGGCAATTTGTTTCCATGATTTTAATAAAAGTTTGAATTGTGCATTCATTGTACTAAGTTTTTTCATTTGTTTCACTTTATTTTCTTTCTTTCTTTGTATTCTTTAAGAATGTCTCGGGGTTTGTTGATGGAGATTGTGTTGGCATTGATAGTTTGATCTTTGCATCTTTCTTATGAGAAAAGCATGAGCACGACAGTAATTAGTGTTAATTAAATGAATGATCACCAAACGATGCTAGTATGTAATAACTTTGAAGAGTAACTCAATGGTCATTGAACATTAATACGAGTTAATCATCCATTACTAGGATGGATTCATTTTCGCGGCTTTGACGAAATTGACACAATTTAGACCTTATTGTAGGCCAAATCAGCAAAATATAAAAGAGAAAAAAAGGAAAATTTTAACTTGAGAAAAACGGCATTCACCACTTGCCAGCAGCAAGTCTGCTGGCCCCAACCCCCACAATCCCTTCACTGCCCAAGTAGCACCATAAACTCTCCCTTTCCACCATTGAGACAACCTATCAAAACCCATTTTCAAGATCTGCAAAATTAGAGAATCACACACACCCAAGCAGAGAATTCACTTGCAGCCATTTTCTGATGATTGTACATTGCATAAATCGTTTTTTGGTCTGGGTTTAATTTCACAGATTCTATGTTTATTGCCGGAGAATTTGAAATTGCATAAATTGAGGCAGTGGATCTTGGCCGAAAAATTGTCGCAGTTCCCTGTCTTTCATCCACCATGTCTCTTTAACTTCCTTTATCATTTATTTTGTCTGAAAAAATTCAGGATGAAGATTTTGTGGCTAAGGACTGAATTTTCAAAAATAATTGTGTTTTTGAATGAAGAATGCTAAAAGTTAAAACTCAACTAAGGGTGGTGGTAGTGGTGTTAACCCACAGATGGGCAGCCGACTTGCCGTCAGCTTCTGGTGGTACAGTCAGGCTAGGCTTTGGGGGTGTGGAGGTGAGGGTTCGGGGTGGAGTCGGGTGGGTTGTGGGGAAGCTGGAAAACCCAATAGTCACTTGTGTCTCACAATCACCAGAGCATATACCTAAATTTTTCATTAGATTTAACAGACCTCTTTCTATATCTAGCCCAGGACTTCACCTGACAACATGGTTTGTTTATCTTGGAAAAGTGACTTCCTTATCCCTCTGGGTTCACATTATTTTTTTGTCATGGTGATATGGTTTTTCTGGTCTTGTAGTGCCTATTAATTGTAGACCGTCAAATGCTGCAAGCATGCAGGGTGTGTTGGGGAAATTGTGTTTCAAAAAATTATTTTTGTATACCATAAAATACTTCATTTGTGTAGACTGCAAAAAGATTTTTTGTAGGCTAGGTTGATATGATGGTTGTTGTTTTCATTCCACAATAGTGGGGAATTGGTGACAAGTTCACGAGTCATAAGGATGGAGATAATCTACATTATCTTTAGGATTTTGTTCAAAAGCTAAAACTTAATAACAAAATGCATCTGCCCTCTGTTTGGACTTATGACATATGAGTTTCTCAGTCCTTCGATAGCCGTCCATTTCTATTATTGTATTCTCGTAGTTGGGACTTGGAGTTTCTAAATCCCTCCAACGGGATTGTGTTGCTAGGCATATAATAGATATTAGCTTATGGTGTCATGTTCTTTAGTTGGATGCTGATATTCTCCTTTCCTATGTTTGTTTCAATTCGTTGTAAAATGTACCGTGCTTTTCCGTTCTTTATTAATTTGTTTGTATGCTTTTTTTTTGCTGACAAACTGTCTTGTCTTTAGTGGACTTGGTGAAAGATGGCAACACCCTTGTCTTGTCAAATGCGAAAATCGACATGTTTAAGGGATCAATGAAGCTTGCAGTTGACAGATTCGGCCGTGTTGAAGTTAGTGAGCCTGCCAGTTTTGCAGTGAAAGACGATGTCAATATGTCGTTGATTGAATTTGAGCGTATTGATGTAGTGGTTTGAGGCTGCTAGGACTTTAGGCCTGTTCTCAAACCGTTGTTGGTTGCTTCCAACAACGTTTTATTTGCGGACATTAAGGATTTTAAAGTTTTATCATTTAAGAGAACTGAATTCATCTTGCTAAAACACATGCTGCTGGTAGTTGAGCATTCGTTGTGCTTTATGTCACGATGAATCTACAGCAGTAATTTTGTGGATCTTTTCGGGACATGTAGAAGTTTGCAATTTGGCTTATATAGTAAAATTTTGTTGTTTATTACAAATTTACTTCTTGTATTGCAATATCTGAATCTTGTTCTTGCTTTAGGCATTACAAAATAAAGCTGAATTCTTCTGTTCAAGGCAAATTATGCTAGGGTAAAACCAATTAGAGGCGAAATATGCTAAGGTAAAAACAAGATAAACGCGCAAGCAAGCAGGCATGCACTTGACATGTATCGATTCAATGCTTATTTTAACAAGGAAGTTGAAGAAAAATGTTAACCACATAGCAATAATTCCAGGTTAACATTCTACCCAAGGCAATGTGATGCTTAAATTAACATTGCATTTGGAGTTCAGTTTGCAAAATGATTTTCCCTTTAATGAAATTTTACTTGGGGTGTTTTTCTCATGCACAAACGAAAAAGTAAACCTACTTTCCTCCTGCCTTGACCCGGCTAAAAATAACTCCCCAAGAACAAATAACTTAAGATTACATGTGTAAGCCCGCTTGCCCTCACACATCTAACTTGACAAATTTATATGGTAGGAGCCTTGTACACCAGGTTCATGAAACTTAATTCGCCTCTTATATACACCAACAATCATGCTGTAACTGACAGGATAATGGATGAAGCATCACTGCATTTACTGAAACCTGCTAAAAACAGGAATAATGATTTTAAGGAGCTGCGTGAAAATATATACTCTCTCCTACGGCATGCAATTCAGCACTGAGATTTTACTTCTTTCAGGAACTTCTTTAACGCTAGCTTATGCGAATTTTTATCCATGCTGAATTGCAGATGCTGTGCTTGAATAGGAAAAGAAGAATAGTAGTTAGATGTACCTCTCTTCTTAAGCTTATTTCGGAAGCTCCTTTTTCTGCTGAAAGCCTTCTCCTGCAGCCAGATGAGAATATGCCGAAGAACATTGCATAGATAATATGATATCCAAAAATAACAGGCACCATATCGGATGACAAGAAAAAAATAATTGGAGGCCAAAATGCACTTCCATAAACTAAAGCTAAAGCACAAGAAAACAATTATATGTTATTGCCAATTTACTAAAACAAATTTCAGGTGAAATAAATTACCATGGTCAGACCCAGATTCTCAGCCTGACGAACTGCAGAAACGAGATCACGGTTTGCTTCTGTATACAGGCTGGTAACAAGACCAGGTTGACCTGCTCTAGCTGTACGACCCACTCTATGCAGAAAATCTACGGCAGAAGAGGCAAATTCTGCCTGGAATAAAAATCAAGATAGCTATTAGATTTCGATGAACACATAAACAACATATTAAGATATAGATGGAGAACAAGATAACAAGAAGATCTTCAAGCAATCTGTACATTCTTTTTAAGTCAAGGAAACACCAAACTCTTTTTCCTTTTTTTTTTTTTTTTTTGGGTTGTCATTTTTACTTTCCAATGGCATAATTCAATGAAAATAAGCACAGGATATGGGGGCAATATACAATTCCAGCGAAATAGATAATATATTTATCAGGTTCGTATATGTTCTAGTCTGATCTCTTATTTTGAGGAAATTAGATTACGTGAAGTGACACTGTTACTCAGCCCAGCTGATTCATGGAGAAAAACCTAACTACAAGTTATATACATATTCCAAAAAATAAACATATTTAATCGAAGTGAGAAAACTAATAAAAAGAACATAATCAATTTACCATATACTTTGTTCACTTAGGGTTTGTTTGGAAGTAGTGAAAATAATGGGTCTCACAGAATGTGGGGTTGAAAATAATTTTAGAAAAATCTCTTAATAAGGAGATGGAAAGGAAATAAGCAATTAAGAGAGGAGTTAGAAAAAGGAGGACCAGCAGCCACTTTATTACATTGAGAATACATTCATCATTGAGTTGAAAGAAGTAACATAAAGAAATAACAATAAGAGAGAAGAAAAGGATGTTTTCAAATTGTGGTTTTCATTGAAGACTTACAACAGTAGCCACAATCTCCATTGGGTTGGAGAAGAGCCATGTGGTGATAAATTTGGATAGGGTGGAGAGTTTGAATTAGGTAAGGTAGTTATGTAAGTTGATCAAGTGAGATGATGGTTCTTTTGAGAGAGAAACGAAGGTTATATACACAAGCAAAAAAATGAACCGACCAATTACAAACAGAAATGTCGGGGAACTCTTTTTAAATTTATATGAATGAAAGAACAAATAATTTCCTAGGGAAGCTTTTCTTTTTCAATCTAGAAACGTGAGTTAAACCATTCATCTTCTCAGATCTTTCTTATAAATGTTTTGAACAGATTAATTTAGAATTTTTCTACCAATTGGTCAACATACTTTTTTCATTTTTTATGTTTTTGACTCCTGCTCATGCCACCCGCCGACCAAGAAAACCCAAGAACGCATCCTGCTTACTTATGGTCCTTGAAGAATTAAAATCTGCAACATTAAACTTAGTCATATTCGCAATAAACTTGGGGTCAACTACGTGAATATTTTTGGCCCTCCATTGGATTGAGTACTGCATCTACTGAAAGCTTCAAATAATTTAAATATTTTGCAACCAAATCAGGTAATATTAATTTTAAGTCTATATCTCCCTCTTCTAGTCTGTTGTACTAGGATAATGAAACTCTTTGGAATGAAAATTTCTTTAGGTCTATGCAAGACATGTCACGACTACATAAATCATCCTTTCCGTGATTTTTCGTCTTGACGATGCTATATATCAACACGTTGATGTACATCCTTATTTCTTATCAGAGAATTAAACGTCAGCTAATCATAAATAGCCATCTTAACAAGGATGCTGAGTGTAAATATTATTGGTTTCTACACTTTAGCACATAATGGCTGAAGCAGACACTAAATCACATCTCTGTGCATGTATGAGAATGCAGACTCGTAAACTTGAAAGTGCACCTATTTTATAATCAGAAACGTAAAGATCAAAACAATTAAACCAGCAAGAAGAGAAGTACCTGAATAATATGTGAAACATGCGGGATATCAAGTCCACGAGAGGCAGCATCTGTGCACACGAAAACACCACCTTTCTGCTGGAAATCAACAAGATTCCTGGTACGCTCTTCTGGAGAGACATCACTATGGAAACGGAAACATTTAACTCCAGCTCCCGTCAAGATCTTAGCAACAGCTTCAACAGCCTCAACAGTGTTTGCAAACACCATGGTTCTAACTATTCCAGAACCAGAATCCACAGAAGAGCTCAGTCCATCATTAACAGCATTTATGAGAGCATCCACCTGACTATCAGTTGTAACTTCAATCCACTTCTGTTCCAACCTGAAACATTATAAAAGAAATCCAAGTCACTGCATGAATAAATACATGTTGAGATGTAATTACCAGATAGTCTGACTGGGCAAATCAAGCAGAAAAGATAAAACTGACGAACTTGGTAATTTTTATTCATATCAATAAGAATAACCAGAACAATTTCAAGTGGCTCTCAAATTGAACATAGTGATAACTGCAAAAGTGAGCAAAAAAAGGAGAATAAATTACAAAAACGAGCAATATCCAGTTATCAGTATAAGAATTTTCTAACCTGCTCACCATATTCTTAAGCAAATTAGAAGTTTGAATAATTTACAGGCCATAATATATGGATTCTCTTTTAAATGTGTGTCATAAGCAGACTTGGGAGGCTCAAGAAAATGATTTATTGAAAGGTACATTAAATATACTAGCTATCCATTGAGGAACTAGATTTTTCTCCTCTTTTTTTCACACATTTTTTGGAGGGACTAGAAAATTACATTAACAGTAAATTAACAAGAGAGTAAGGCAGAAACCTGGGGTTGTGGCAATGGAGATAATTTCCACTAACCCAATTGGCATCGGGAAACATTTTTTTCAATACTCCTCCAGCAGTTTTCTTCCCATTTACAGGAAGGGTTGCAGCAACAAATATGTATTGCTTACTGCGTTCATATATTTTTCTAACCCTCCTCCAGTCTTTCCTGTTTATAAATTCAGATTTGGTTTCTACATTCTCAACATCAGAATTATCATCAGTATCTTTGTCGTCTTCCACATTAAGGTCTGTTTGCGGGTAATCCTCATCTTCCGTATCCGAGACTTTCAGGGCAACAGCGTTCAAGTCTTGTTCACCAGAACTTGCACTTCTCGTGTGAGATAACAGCTTCTCGTCAAATCGAAGCATGTTTATGAGACGAATGACTTGGTTCTGGAAACTTCCACAGAGAAGCAAGTCCGCTTCATCAAAAACCTAGGAGTTAATGGAAATTAGATGGCTAGGCTAGAGATTTGAGATCCATTGACAAAGCTAAATCATAAAATAATGTCACTGTAATAGAAAATACCACATATTTGACACCGCGTATGAAATCAGAGCGTCTACATTTTTCTGTGTCGATTGCATAAAGGAAATTCAGAAGCGCAACCGGCGTCGAAACTATTATATCTGGTTGTTTAACTGGCAATCCCTGCATTGAAATTGCTCGTTCATAAGAAACACATAATGAAGAATTCGGCCAATATCACACAAGTGACTAATAGTTCGATCAACAGTGAACCCAGTACTCATATTTCAGTACCTGGCGGCCACAAACGGCAGCAGCTCTGAGAAGTGGTTCGCCGTTATCACCACACAGGGAGTTAGCCATGCGAACCACTTGCTCACAAAGCATTGCATTTGGGCAGAGAACAAGAGAAAGCTGGCGATGCTTCTTCAGTTTATGATCATCTAGATCACTTTCCGGTACATCTGATGTCCCACATAGCTTATTTATAAGAGGAATTAAGTAGCCGTGAGTTTTGCCACTACCAGTCTCTGCTGCGACCACCACATCGGTTCCTGAAAGTATGCTTGGTATGCAGACAGCCTGTGTTGTATTAATACATAAGCGTCTCAGGTGAACTACTCCCTCTGACTTAAAAATTATAACAACTAACCATATATATTTTAAGTTGGACTTTGGATCATTCAAATTCTACTTTGTTCACGGATTCACTGAGAGGAATTTTTTTTAAAAAAAGTAAAGAAGGTGTGAACAAAAATCATATCAATCACATTATTATCACTGATGTCAGAAATTAAAAGCAAATGCAATCCGTGCTTTCTATTGTTCACAATTAAATTGACTAAAAATCAAATCTTTATATCTCAACGAAGATTGAAATTGTAATCATTAGATGATGACAGAATATAATAATAACTACAATTTTCTTCAGTCCTCAATATAAAATAAATCATTTCCATATAACACTTGTTTTCTTGAAAGGTCAAATAAAAACTTCTATTTCCCAGGATATATTAAAATTAGTTTAATGCAAAAAGAGTTTGGCACTGAATTTGTTGGGGCCATAAAATTTTCAAAATTCCCCCCACCCCACCAAAAACAAAAAAGCTATAGAATAGTCACAAGAATCTCAGAATTACGCCAAAATTCGCAATCTCGAAACCAATATTCCAAATTTTAGAAGATAAAAGTAGACTTATTGAAAAACTAAGAAAACATATTAAGCACCTGAACCAAGGAAGGTCTGTGGAGCCCAATATTAGACAGGGCACGAGAGATGCCATCCGAAACACCGAGAGACGCCCACGAAACACTTTCTTCCGCAAAGAAGGTGTCAGCATCGTTTCCACTTCTATCAGCGGTGGCTGCGGCGGTCCCGAATGCTTGGATTTTCTGGCGGTTTGAAGAGTGAGAATTGCTAGGAGTGGTGAAAGATAAGGTTGTGAGATGTAAGGAGTGATTTCTCGTAAAGGGTAACAGAAATTGGGGAGGAGATGAAGTTTTGCAAGCACTTAGCATTGATATTGAACGCTGCAGCATCGTTTTGTGCTTATACGGGGTTTACGAGCTGAAACCGGGGGTTTGGTGTTGGGGTGTTTGGGTCGGATGTGAATATCTGATCCGGTTCGAAATGAGCCTAACATTTTGGTCGAGGTTAAAACTGCGCAAATGTTGGCCCCATTGTTGACTAAGAATACATTTTGAAATAGTAGATTGATAAAGAATATAATTTTAAAAATAAAGAAAAATTTGAATTTACATGTAATATTATTTTATTAAAAATGTGATTGAAACAAAGAGAGATGCATTTTGGAAATAATTAGATCATAAAAGGGTTTAAAATGAAGAATTTTTTTAAAATAAAGTCATTTTACGGTTTCACCATGGAAATGTCAATTATTTGCCTTCTAACATGACATCAGGTGAATTGGCTCGGGGTATTTCAATACCCTGAATCACTTATTATATTTCGAGTATTTCATAAATAGATCAATTGGTGTACAGGTAAATATTGGAATCAAACTCGAATCGAATCGGTTTCGATTCGAAATCGTGAGTTGACAATATAAATTATTTTTTTCAATATATTACATAAATAGAATAAATGAAAATACATCACCAATTACATATTTCAACACTTTCTTAAACCAATGTAAATGTGTTAGCAAATAACATCAATACCTAGCATAATGGCATCCAATCCGGGTTGTGGCTCAATGTGCTGTATATCAAGAAAGGTTTGTGAGATGGACGACGTTTAAAGTGCGATGAAAAATGACCATGAACGAAATCGATATTATTCAATTATTTAAATGAAATAATTTGATTGATTAGGTACCTATTATATGGCTTAACACTAGTTGAACCTTGCGAACTCAAACTTGTTGGGAGGGGATCATTGGTTTAAGTTGAATAAATTTTTAAAAATATAAAAACTACAAAGTTGATGTTAAAGTTGGATACACGCAATTCCGATTCAAGAACCAACTCGAACCTGATCATTTTTATTCTTAGTTTCCATTCCTAAATTATTTTTTTTAACCCGAATAAAAACATCTGGTTCCGATTCAATTTCGATTCGAAAAGTTCGATTCCGATTAAAATGCTCACTCCTACACCTAACAATGTTTTTAACCTAATTGTTCTGAATAACATTAACAATGTCTAAGAGAGTCATAATTGTCTCAAATTTTCACGGCCTAGAAGATCATAATTGTTTCAAATTTTCAGACAAAACACTCTACCAACTAAGAAACTATGCACGTGTAAATATAAATTAATTCAAACAAAAATGCTGTCATTGACTCATAGTTAATTTGATGGTATTTACTACCCGAAGAACTATAATAATTCTAGCACTAATATGTGCAACAAACTCTTAACTTCTAGAATGGATGCATTTAGATAAAATGTTGTTGTGAACTCTTACCACTTCATGCAATGATTCATGATATTTCGACAATTCACATGGTCCTCGCATCGGTGACTTCACAATTTATTATCTAAAAGGAAAAATTCACAACCAATAGGCATCTAACTCCACGTTATACTGTTTTGTGAAACTTCTACCCGCTAGGAATAATATTAGGCACTCCAAATTAATGTGTTAATTTTACTTTAAAATGAGAGAATTTTTTATTTTTACTTAAAAAAGTAAGTTATAAGGACATCTCATATGAGAGCTTTTAAATACAAAATGCTCCATATTATAAAACATATTTTTTAATGATAAGCTCCAATGGTTTACTTTCCAAAATTCAAACTCAAATCACTATTATTACTTTAATGATTACATTTAATAAGATTTCAATATTCTATTTTTAAAATTACTCAAAATTATTTGGATTAATTGACATTGACACATAAAAATATATTTTAAATAAAATAATGAAGAACTACACTAAATTTGGTGTAATTTGGTTTTTCCTCTCCAATGATTACACCAAATTTTATTTTGAATTATTTTTTTTATCAAATTTTATTTTACAAATTATATTATTACAAAAGTCATTAATTAAATACTAAAATATTAAAACCTAATAATACTAAAATATTAAATAAGGATATATGTGGAAGAAACAAGTTTTATAAATTGTGAACAAGGATATATTGGAGTTAAAACGTAAAAATCTATATTTGGTGTAAAAATGCACTATATTCAATGTATTGTTGGAGCAACTTTTTAATATGCCATTGAAGATGCCCTTAGAAAATAAGAGTCGGTCAAACACGGCAAAATTAAGATTAATTCTCTAAATATTCACTAAACTTTTTGTGAACTTTACACGGGATCATTGAACTTCAAAACTATCCCCGTTAATCATTGAACTTTGAAATTGGTACTTCATCTATCACTATATAAATGACGCTTGTAAAATTGAAAGAATTTGATAACGTGTCTAACTGTATGATTGACATGGCACGTTATTGTAAAAACAATACATCGAAATCACAAAAAATAGATTTTATATGAAGGTCGTCCACACCCTCTTATATAATTTCATGGAGACGTAATCTTAAATTTTGAATTTCCTTACACAAATCGTTATTTTCAACTTCACGTCTCCTTATATTTCGAAGCAGTCCCAAGATGACATATTTTTTTTTTTAACAATGATGTGCTACATCATTCATACCGTTAGATTCGTCATCATATCCTTATAATTTTGCAAGCGTCATTTATGCAATGATGGATGAGGTACCAATTTTTAAAGTTCAATGACTAACGGAGACAATTTTGAAGTTCAGTGGCCCCACGGGAACTTCACGAAAAGTTCAGTAACGGTTTAGGGAATTAACCCCCAAAGGCCAAAACTAGTGCGGCTCTTCAAAAGTTCCCCTTTCTTCTAGCAAGTAGTAACAAACCTAGAAAGTAAAACTGCAGAAATGGCGCCAAAGGCAACAGTGAAGAAGAACAAATATCCACCGTCCGATCCTCATGGTATGTTCTCTGGAATGACCGTTTTCTTAATCGAAACTGGTGTACAGACTCGCCGTCTACAGGTTATCATTTTTTTTTTCATTTGATTTAGGTAAATTTCCTCTTGAAGTGGTCAGTCGTAGCAATTTTCTGAAAAAATGTTAATTTTTTTTATAATTGTAGATTTGGAAGCAGAAATTGGTGCAAATGGGAGCTAGTATCGAGGGCCGTTTTTCCAAACGGTTCACCCATATTTTTGCCGTGAATTTAAATTCACTTCTTCAGAAAGTTGATCGCGAATCTTTGACAAGATTCAAAGGAGTATGTATTTTTATTATGCTAAAGTTTTCATTTTAAGTAAATTTTGGTTATATAAATAATTAAAAATTATGGTTTGCAATTAGATAATCTGGTTATGTCAGTATGTAGTGTAAGAGCAAATAATTGAGCTTATAGAACGGTACTGTTATACTTATGAACCACACTGGTGGAAATGTGTGCTGGTCTTTGGGTTTCAGTTGTTTTTTATTTGCATGATTTTTTTTATTTTTTATTTTTGCATGTTGTGAAGGTTTAAATTGAGCTGTGAAAGATAGAGATTGCATTTTGTGTTTCAAGGGCCGCCCAGAAGTTAAGCTAAATATATTGAATTTTGCAGTGAATTAATTTTTTGTCAATAGTAACTTTGAAATGACTGACTTATGATAAGTAACATAGATCTTGAAATGGATTCTTAAATTGACTTTACTTTGTGGTAGTTAATTATGGCAGTTCTTAAGGTTTACGATGTTCATCAATGCAAACTTGTTACAGAAAGTTCTCGACTATCAGTGGCTTGAAGACAGCTTGAGAGTTGGAAAAAAGGTGTCTGAAGATTCATACATTCTATCAATGGACACAGAAAACCAGGTGAAACTCATTGACGAAAGTCGTTCAAGCATTGATGAACCGTCGCAACACAAGAAGATTAGAAGCATTACACAGGATTCCAAAGCTGTTAGCTCAGAAGAAAGGGATAGAACTTTAGACAATACTCACAATGAGCCCTCAAAAATGGGTACTTCTAGTGCCTCCTCTCGCTCTGTAAGCCCAGAAATAACCAATCCAATTACTCTTGACGGCCAAAATAAAGCTGTAAGAGTGTGCAATTTTTTCCTATTGAATTTGCCTCTAATATATGAAATGTTCTCATAGTTTCTCTATAACGTCTGTACGGGGACTAACATTTATACTGTTTTGCACATGAATTTTGTTTTCAGTCTAATGTGGTTGCATATTCTAGGACATTCTTCTGAACAGGTCTCTACATCTGATGTGTCTTTGCTTTATAAACCTCCTGACTTGAACAGAAATATAACTGAGATATTCGGAAAGCTTATTGACATTTACAGAGGTGAAACTTGGCCAGCATATCATCTATGTTCATAATATTTCGGAGTTGCTTGTTTAGAAAAACTGACTTCATTATCTGATCTTTAATAATAGCTCTGGGTGATGATCGGAGGTCTTTTAGCTATTATAAGGCTATCCCAGTTATTGAAAAATTGCCTTTCAAAATTGAATGTGCAGACCAGGTCAAGCACCTACCTGGGATTGGAAAGTCATTGCAAGATCATGTAAGCAAACAGTTATGTTATCAGATTAACAATATAGCATTATCTTTGGTTTACAGCCTGAATCATCACTCATTTTTCATCTAAGCCTTTGGGATAACATATCTCTGGTTCATTTTTATCTTATCTGCTACAGATTCAGGAAATTGTGACCACTGGGAAGCTATCCAAGTTGGAGCACTTTGAGAACGATGAAAAGGTGCTGTATTTGTAAAAGTTTGAATGAAAACTCTTTTAATGGGATGCATAGTTCTGTTGAATCATGTTAAACAGATTCGATGGTAGAAATTTTTCTTTTACCTTATAATTCTTGACTTAACTGTTATAATGGAGTAAGGAGCAATACCTAATAGCAATAGATTTATTTAGGTCGTGGAACTTAAATCATAAAGGATGATGATTTTGTGATACCTGGTTGCTTTCCATTTGATCAGAAATCATAATCTTCCAAACGAAGCTAATGTCTGTAGACTGAGGAATTGTAACAGGTTCAAGAGGATATTAATCAACATAGCATTGGGAGTTTTATTCTCAAATCCTTAAACAAGATGATACTCTTTTATTACTGCTGAATTTTCTTTAATATTTATACAGATACGGTCAATCAGCTTATTTGGAGAAATATGGGGTATTGGACCCGCCACTGCACTGAAACTTTATGATAAAGGACACCGGACCCTGGATGATCTAAAATATGAGGAATCATTAACTAATGCTCAGAGGTTAGGTTTAAAATATTTTGACGACATTAAAACAAGAATTCCACGCCATGAGGTCAGCCTCTATTGCTTTATAATCATATTTAACATCATGTAATTTCAATTTTGTATTTTGATTTTTTTATTACCTTGTTAACACTTGCGGAAAAAAATATAGGTACAAGAGATGGAAAGTCTTCTCAAGAAAGTTGGAGAGGAGATTTTGCCTGGGGTAGTAATCTTAATTATTTGTCTTATTTTGGATGTGCTTAATTATCATTTTCTCTCTTTATAACCTGTTTCTCCTGACTATTTTGGGTGCCGATTGTTTCTTCTTCGAACTTGGTTTTAATTACCATTTGAAGTCAATTCTTTTTAATTTTAAAGTCAATGTACAATGCAGGGAGCATTAGAATGCTTGATGATACTTGGTTTCTCATCTTTTACTGTTATTAATTGTTGCAGGTGGTTGTAGTTTGTGGAGGATCATTCAGACGTGGAAAGACGTCGTGTGGGGATATGGACATTGTATTTACTCATCCTGATGGAAAAAGGTGTAATTTTGACTGCAATTATGCTCAACTAGTTCAAATTTCATTCCGCTTCAAGGAATTTAAAAATGCTACTATGTTGATTGACTTTTACCTTCCGTTGATTTTCATTATTAAATCTAAAAGCTATTGGTATTTAGGTACCAAAATTTCTGAAGCTGATATTCAAATTCCTGGAAAACAACCATTTTCTCTTTTGTTTCCTGCTTTGAAACCGGACAACATTATCCAAATCATATATACACAATGTGCGCGTGCACATACATACACAAGGGAAAAGCAGGATGGATTTTCTCTCTCTGTGTCCAGAATTTAGTGTAATTTTGATGTTACCCATATTATTCTTGAGAACGAGTGGAACCTAAGTAATATCCATTTTATGCGTACTTTGGAAGCTTTTATCTCGAAAGTTGACTACTGTTTTCCATTAATCCAGTCATGTTGGCTTTCTTCCTAAATTTGTGAAGCACCTTAAAGATATAGACTTTTTAAGGGAGGATCTGATCTTCAGTATTCATAGTGAGGAGGTAACTACTGATTTCATCATATTTGAATTTTTCTCTTCATAGAATATCTAAATCTAGATGTTCACTTAATATAATATTGAACCCTCCACCACCATAATTATTACAAAAAAATTGGATACGTGCTCACTCGTCACAACTAAAAGATAAAATTGGAAAGAGAAAAAATCCATCTATAAAGTTCATAGATTTATTGCAGGCATAAGATTAATTACGTAGATCATCACATTGAGGTGTACATACATACATTATGTTTTGTTGCTTAACTTTTTTTCCTTTTTGATCGTATTCTATGCTATTTGCATACAGGGTACAGACTTTGGAGTGGATACGTATTTTGGCCTTTGTACCTATCCTGGACGAGAGTTACAACATCGTATAGATTTAAAGGTATTATACTCAGATTTATGTGCTTGTTTCAAAACAAGAACAAAACGTTACTCCTGTAATACTAAAAATATTCCCATCCGTAGTTGTGACATGAATATTAATCATTGACAGGTACTGTGTGAAAAATAGTCTAAATAAACTGACATTTGTTTCTTTCAAATAAAGGTTGCTGTTTACTGATATGTTGGAAAATTGTCTAAAATATCTTTGATAACGTGATATCATGTTAATTGATCCGTTAGAAGGTTCATCGGTTGTCCATATAAGAATGTATCTATATCTCTGTATGTATCCATCACATTTTATGTCAATGCACTGTATAAGGGCAAATGCTGAGACACACAGGGAGGTTGCCAATTCATTAGATATTGCATGTTGTAATCAAACTTACTTTTGGGGACCAAATTTTGACTGGTATAGCTCTTAGGTTGTGTTTGGCTCACCATATTAGACCGTATAAGGAATTCAGTAGAGGGGTATTATGGTGGATTAATGTAGATAGTATTCTTTGATTTTTAATTCAAAAGAATGTTATTACTGTATCTTTCTTATCATGCCTAAACCCATCTCCAACTTTTGCGTTATGTTATACGGTTCTTAGTGCAAATGACTATCTTTTGAATGAAAAACTAAAGGATATTATCCACCTTAATGCCATCTATTATAATTTCACACTACATTCCTTATATGACCTAATCTAGCACGTCAAATATACCCTCAAGGAGCAAGCAGGATGGTATGGATCAGCATGCCTCACCCCACCTCATCTTGTCCTAGTTGAGTCAGTCATTTTATCTTCGAGCTGAGTTTTGGCTCATTTCAATTCGGTGCCAAGTGTAATACACTCGTTAAGGTTTGAATACAGCTGATCATGCAAAGGCCATATTCACATAGTTCTTTTTTATTTATAGGTTTATCCAAGGGATATTTATGCATTTGGACTAATAGCATGGACAGGGAATGATGTGCTAAACAGGAGGTATGACTATCTTCATAACTTGTATTTTTCGTCCGTGTTATAAATCTCCGTGGTATTTTTTCTTCAGGTTGAGATTACTAGCAGAATCGAAGGGATTCAGACTCGATGACACAGGACTGTTTCCTGCTACTCAAAGTTCGGGTGGCAGACGGGTAAGAATAGAATATAGTTTATAATAATAGAATTCTAGTTTATAGTAGTAGATGCTTAATTCCATATTTGACGATTCTTTTTTGTATCTATTATTATATCTATAGGGAAGCAAGGGTGGTGTGGCTTTGAAGTTTGAGACGGAGAAAGAAGTGTTTGATTTCCTTGGATACCCATGGCTTGAACCTCATGAAAGGAACTTATGAGGACGCAAGTATACAGTGCCATTTTGAAGTTTTTAGAAGGGCTACTGTTTGTTTTTGTGCTGCTTTCTCGGCTTGTAACCGCACAAGTATGTGAGATGGAGATTGTAAATAACATGCACATATCCGAGTAAATATTGTATATTCAACGCCTACTTCTTTATGAGTGCACCTCGCCTTGTTTTTGTAGGGTTCTATACAAAAAATTGATTGTCTTGTCTGGTTACAATTTGTCAATATCGCAGTGAAACGATTAACTTACGTGTATCTTTGCATGTTATTCGAATCGAGTTGTTCGTTTGAACTTAATAAGCTATGATATTATATTAATGGACGTAGCTCAAACCCTTAGTGTCTATATTTTTATCTTTTCACTATGTAAAATTTATTCGTTGTCATGTCATATAATTAGATCATCACAATTTCTCTATATAAATTTCCATGTTCTATCTGCTAATACCTGAGATTCCTAGTAGAATCGAAGGGATTCAGACTTGACGACACACGATTGTTTCCTCATAAAGGTTTCAAGTAGCGAGCAGGAACAAATCGGTAGAAGCTTGTAGCAGCAGTAGTTGCTTAGTTCCATATTTGAGGATGCATTATGGCTATTATCTATACATAATATTGTACTTATGACGCGTACTTCTATACGACTGCAGTTCTCTTTGTTTTCCAAAAATTATATTTCTTTGATTTGTCTTGCCGGGTTACAATCTCTTAATTTAGTGCGACAGTCGGTTCATTTTCTGATATAGGAGGATTAAAAAAAAAAAAGAGTTTGTTTCACTTCATAATTCTAACATAACATAGGGCATGAATGTGCAATAAAAATCAAGCACACTCAATGAATATAAGGCCTATAAATAGTTTTAACCTTCCCTAGCGGCGTGATATTTCATTCTAAACCTTCAAGTTTTAACCCAATCTATAGAAAGCAAAGACTATAGAAAGCAAAGACTAAGGGTTCAGCTTCTTGTATAATAGACGACTGTGTCAGGCAGTCAGCTGTGAATCCAATTCTAGTCTCCTTGTATATGGCGGTGAAATGATCTACTTGATAACCATGCATTTACAACTTACAAACTTTAAGGAATCCTACTATAATGCCCTGAAGCCACGGATCAAACTTGACATGCCAGCTGACTAATTGGAGCTAGTCAGTATATAAGATTATTTGAATGTACGACCGCTTAGAATTGTTTGCGGCTTCGCTCTAGCAGTTCTTCCCAATCAATGAAACGCTCGAGCAACTCCGTTTCCTTTAGAACTAAGCAATCCTCGTGCTTCCCAAACCAGTCATAGCGTCGCTTGGCAACATAGTCATAGGCAGCATCTCTCAAAGGAGTTGGAACAATCATGAGGGCGCTCAACACGGAATAAGGCAGTGGTAAGTGAGACAGAACCCTCAAAGCGGCTGAAAAGAAGACAGAAAATAAGATATCTTTTGTCAGGTGATAAGCTTAATACAACATATATATGCAAAATTGGAATAATATTCTAGAGAATGGTTCATAAAAAGCAAAGGACAGCAATAATAATAATAATAATAAATAAAAACAAAGATCTCATTTCATGCATCAAGGTGCGTTATTTAGCAAACAAACATTGCAAAAGGAACTGATAGAAACTAGAGTTTACGAGAGTTCCCTGTATATGAAGGCACTAGGCTTTCCTTCCCTTGGTATCCTAAACGAAACCTTTAAGCCATTTCTTCCTCAAATGATGATGAGTGGTCAGATAACATAATAACAGCATCAAATTCCAAAACAACTGTGTCTTTTGCCCATTTTCTTCGATTCCCTCGTAATTTCCCTTGTAGACCCCGAAGAAAATAATAATAATTTGGTACCTCAAAAAAATACTCAAATTGTAGGTTCCAATTTAGTTCTACATCAAATGTCAGAAAGGGC
>CAIGRB010007173.1:62938-95236 GCA_903798255.1 Fraxinus quadrangulata | reverse complement strand
TTAATAATTTAAGATAATTTTTATATTTAAACTTAATCAACAATATATTTATTATTATCACATTTTAAGTTTTTTTAAAAAATTTGAAATCGATCCAAATGGATATTCATATCTTGAAATATCGAATCAAACGAAAAATTGTAAAAAAAAAAGTTCGAAAAAAGAACATTGGAATGATGTTGAGATTGAAAAAAAACATAAACATAAACAATCACGACTTTACATTTTACAATTAATGTAAAATTATTTTGATATTTAAAATTTATCGATCATATATTTATTATGGCCGCTCTTCAACATTTTTAACAAATTTTAAATCATTTAAAACTAATATTTGTAACTTAAAATACTGAATCAAACGTAATAAAAAAAAGTTTAGCCAAGTCGAGCTGTCAAGCCATTTGATTTGTAAACAGTAACCAAAACTAATCAAAAGTAAAACAGAAAAAAATAAAAAATAAAAAACGGCTTAGCCGAGCCATAAAGCCATATGGCTCGGACAAAAAAAATATATTAAAAAAAAAAACCAAAAATGGCTTAGCCGAGCCGATCCATAAAGCCTAGTAGAATACTAAGTAGGGATGACAATTTACCCCGCCTCGCCCCGACGGGGTGGCGGGCGGGGCATGGGGCAACGCCCCGTCATAGGTTGCGGGGCTGGGATGCCCCGCCCCGTGCAAAAGAAAAAAATTAAAAAATTAAAAATAATTACAAAAAAATTTAAAAAAAATTAAAAAAATTAAACAGGGCGGTAAACGTGGCAGATCGCCGCCCTCACCTGCCTCGTCTACGGTGGGGCAGGGCACGGGGAAGGGTGGGGGATTGCCTCCGCGGGGCGAGGTGGGACGCGAACCCGCCCACTGTCATCCCTAATACTAAAAAAAAAATGTTGAACCCCAACCTTGAGGGTCCCACACCGCCCCACCCCTAGAGCATTGTGGAGGAGGTAAATCGCGGGAAGTGCCTCAGCAGGCCAGGGTACAAAAGCTGTCAAACCTTGTAAGAGGCAGGAATCGAACCCTCACACTACGGCTGGTAGCTCAGCAGAGACTACCTCACTCTTGTCCTTTGCACCACTGAGCTATGCCTCGGGAAGCTCCATCCCTAATACTAAGGGAAGGGGGGGGGGACTGGCTTAGTCGAGCCGAGCCATAAAATCATTTGGCTCGACTCGGCTTATGAACAGTAAATTGGTAACTCATTCTTTTATATATGTATGATAAATTGTAAATCCTACAAATGCATGGATAAAAATTGTGTATTGTTCATACAAATGATGTTTGTTAATGTTATAAGCTTGAAAAAGCAATGCCAAACATACACAAAGATTAACAAATTAGTAATCCGTGAAAGTCTAAGACAGTAGCTAATAATTTACTACAACATTACACAATGTTATTTCCTTAGAAGAAAATCAAAAGCCAATAGACAAAATTACACTTTAAAACTGCATTTTATCAATTAAAACTGCAAATTACGCTACTAATATCAGCAACCATCGAACGCAAAAGATGAATTGCACAAGAAAAAAAAAATAGAAAATCTCCTCGTAAAGATTCTTGATTGCATTTCGATGTATTTACTTAATCAGTTTGGATAGTCATCTGCATACTCAAATAAACTATTCGTCGATCTCCTCCTGAACCTGGCCCTCTACAGTATTAAAGAGATCAAAATAAATTGATAGTTACTTATTCAATGACAAAATCGGAATTGCAGTTGAGCGAAAAACTCACCAGCAAGATCAACAGCCAAATTCGCCTGAGCATCAGCCTCCGAGTTTAAGTCCTTTGAGATAATAAAAATATCATGTTATTGTCCAAAAACCGATCCTTGAAAAGAGACGTTTTATGGTGGACTAACCGTGATTAGCATGTGATAAAAGTTATATTTTCGAGGAAAAAAAGGTGTCATCTTACCCTAAGGACATGAACAATCTGGAAAGAAAGAAACCTATCCTTTAATTTAATTGCCTCATCGAACAAGCAGGAAATGTTTTGGTTTTTGACCTTCCACAGACCCTGAATCTGACATGAAACATTCGAGACCAGATTAAAGAAAAATGAAGGCGTCTAAAAAATTCACTAAACAAACAGCAGTAAAACAAGTAATAATTAACTGTTAAATACAAGTAATCAAGACATAACAGAAAGAGGTCTACAATACGATTATGAAAAAAGAGAATAATATTCTCAAAAAATTAAAAAAGAGGTCTACAATATTCTCACAATCATTGAAGTTTTTTCATCTCTTCATATAAAAAAGAGGTCTACAACACGATTATGAAGAAAGAGAAAATAATAAAATAGTGTTGTTAATTGAGAAAGCTAAATTCCTCATTAAAGAATAACAGCTTTGTCTCGAGCACTTATAATCTCTGTAGCATGAACACTTCGACTAGGATAACGTGTCCTTATCCGATGTGTCGGACACGTGTCGAATATCGACACTCTACCATGATCATTTTTCTTTTTTTATTTAAAATATTATATATTTTTAACAGAAAGTTATTACTAAATAACAAATGTGTAAGAAGAATTAATAACAAGTATAAAACTAAATTTATACTATATATATGAAGAATTTTAAAAAATTTAATCAACGTGTCGATGGCATATCGTGTCAGTACTATGTCGAAACTTTTCCGTGTCGGTGCATCATGGATTATAATAAACGGACTAAATTTCAATTCATAAAACAGAAAACAGATCTCTGTCACTATCCCCCACGCGCACAAAAAAGAGGGAAAAAAGAAAAAGAAAGGAAGGATGTATACCTGCATGCAAACAAGTTTGGAGTCGCCTCGAACTCTGATATTTGTAAACCCTTTTCCAAGTGCATATTTCAACCCTAATATGATACCTCGATATTCCGCAACACTAGTGGTTGCCACGCCTAAACCTTCACGTAACCTACAAATCTAAGATTTAAAATTGGTTGAAGATAGAAGTTATGAACCTGGAGAAACAAAATATACAAACTATGTAATATGCACAAAATTTACCAAAAGTCCATCATCAGATCGTAGTATAGCTCCAGCTCCAGATTGTCCAGGATTTCCTTTCGAAGCACCATCAAACTCAAGAGTACAAGAGCGCTGCTAATGATGATGAATATCAGCTTTTCAGCAGAACAAGTTATAAAAACACATTTTAGATTCTCATCACTCAAATCTGACGGGATACCACAAGGCGTGACTAGAGGGTATAATGAACAAAATTTTATTTCTTTTTCTTCCTTTATATTGTCCAACACTATATAATCCTCAGTACAAACATGCCATTAACGTATAGTTTTCATCATCAACTCAGTCAGACTTAAGAATTTTTCGGTGTGGGTAGCTCTCATTAACAAACAAACAAAAATGTATTCGCTCTATGATTATCACCATTGACCACTCACACAAAATGATGGAGTTGAAAACAACTCTTACATGTATTGATAACTTCTGTCACAGTATGATGCTTATAGCTAATCAGAGGGCTTTGTCCTTTTCTTTTTTTTAATTTTGATAGCNCCCCCCCCCCCCCCCCCCCCCCAAAAAAAAAAGGGGGGCTTTGGAAGAGTCAATCGTAAAAAAATAATCTTCATATATTCTCTTTTTGTAGTTTCTGCTTATGGAAGCAGTTTGCATTTCCAAACCTGATACGCATCAACATAATATCGACGCCAGAACATATATGAAGTAGAAATATTTAATGTATCAACTGAAATTGATCAGATAACTAGATAATAGCCAACTTACCCCATAATCTGACCACACAACTTCCTGTGACCTCTTTTTTGTTATAGGCTCGCTAGATGTTTCACCTCTAGAAGCAGCAAGTTGCTGTAAGAACAATGGAGATTCTTATAAACGAAGACATATCCCATGTATAAGTCGAAGTCAAACACAACATTTGTCAGATTAGCTTTTACTTCTTTTCAAAAAACACAACAATACTGCCCAAGCATTAGATAACATAGCAGACAAAGTAGTACAAGTTAATCCCAGAGATGAGCACAATTAAGATGGGAGATCAAATTTCTCAAATCTATATTCTTGTCAAACAAACTATTGGGCTTAAAACGATTAATGCACACTATCATGATTGTGATCAGGGATATTAAATATGTAGAATTTTAAGTACTGCAAAACCTACATCAAAGACTTCAAAGGGAAATCACATGGAGTTTCCCTAAACGGTGCACAGAGAACTTTTTTCGGGAAATCTTGAATTCACGTGCAACTGAGATATTTCCTAGAAAAATAATGGATAGAAAACAATTCCATCACGAATATGCGTAAATCATCTAACCTGAACAGAGCATGGCACAAGAGTGCCAAAAAGTTCATCGGTTAGATCAGCAGCTCTGATTGAATAAAGAGCATTTTTAAGCCCACAAGAAAGAAGATATTTCTCTGTATTTTTTGGGATGGAGCAACCTTTATACACGCTGACAGGACGATCACAGATCTGGTAGGAAAAGGAAAATGGCAAATAAATTGATTAATGCCTGGAGAAATTATAAAACTTCCCTGTGAGAAAAACACTATTCTTTTTCTTTTTCTTTTTCTTTTTCCCCAAAGACACTTACAATTGAAAAAAAAAAAATGCAACATATATTAAGGTGACATCACATGTAGTGCCCATTGAGACCTCCCATTAGATAGATGATGACACACGACTGTGAAAATACAAATGGTAATACATTACAAATGATATACATTTTCATTAGGCCAGTAAACAGTTGTCACAACACACCCTTCCCATGGGAACACAAAACAAGAGAAGAAGAGATTAGCAAATGTATAAAGGTACGAAAGGAGGGAGTCTTCACCGTACTGAAGTTTGGAACTTAATAATGAAGTTGAGAAGAAATGCCCAGTCAAAGAACCTAATACTGAGGAAAAAGAAAAGAACTGATAAATGTATCAGTTTTTTTATTTTCTTTTCCCTCAATGACTAGGTCATGATTCATGGCATATGTCGAAATAAAGGTAATTAATAGTAGATGAATGAAATTATCAAAAAAAGTGATATCGTCAAATAGCTAAACATTGTTTCCATATGAAGGTGTCGTGATGCGCTTATACTAAACTGATATAAAATTCGGATAAGTTGCACACAATAGAAACTTATGTTGACGACCTTAAATTGAAGTGTGAGTGACTAAAACTAAGAATTAAAAGGAACAACAAAATGCTCTTAACATTTCTTCCCTTTTATTTTATTTGTTTATCCCCTGAATTATGAGGGAAGACAAATGGCTAAAGGATTCCAATTTATACACATTTGCTACTTGTATTCGAAGAAAGAAAGCCACCCAATCTGAAAGACTAAATAAAAGATGTTTCCAGCAGTATGCAAGCTGGTGAGAACTGAAAAACACGAAAAAGAATATATGAAAGTACAAAAAGATTTGCAAAAATACGTAAAAAGATACCGTGGTTCCATTTTTTTTTTATGAATCGACATAAAGAGGATGAATTGATGTATGAAAGAAAAATATAGGAATCCACATATCAAAATTTATAGAATCACGCTACCGAGGATCCAACTTGAGCCTGACAATCGGTTAAGTTCTTGTAAACACCAATGAGATCACCTTTCCGAACAACAAAGAACGCTTCCCTGTCGTCCTTCATTACTGGTTCAGGATAAAGATTTCACTTACAGTTAACTACCTGTCTATCTCCACAAGAATTCCCGGTGACTAGCTCTGAACCCAAAATGATTTCAACAAAATTTCCAGATTAAAGGTCTATTCCCACTTGTCAGAAACATAATTTTGACAGAGGACACCTGTAAACTGGAGCCTTCAAAACAGCAAAGACGATGCTCAATCATATAGCGAAAAATATGCATGAAACAAACTATTCATCACGAGTCCTTTCCCTTTTATTTTCACAGGTAAATAAGAATTTAGATTCGATTACTAAATACATTCTCACAAAGGGAAAAGAGGTGGATCTTAACTCTTTCTAATTTGCAATTTTCTCTGGTCCATTAAGCAATGTCTCTATACTCGATAATTTGATCTAATTTATTCGAAGATAATGAAAATGGCTAAAATAAGCTCAAAACATGATTATTTAAAACTAAATTAAGCCCTTTTCTTTTCTTTAACTTCCCAAGTTGCAATCACAAGAACCTAAATCCTTCTCTTTCCATACACTGCATCTTAATTTTCACTACGCCATTAAATATTTGTTTTGGTGGATCAAACAATTGAACTGCTTAAAACTCGAAATCAAAATTCCCTTAACAGTACACATAGTTTAGTTTTTATTTTTTATTTTTTTATTTCAAGACTTTTATTAGCAACAAAAAGAAGCAAAAGCTCCCGCCTTTCAATCAGTTCTACAAAATTAAAATACCCCCATCAACTGAAATTGGAAAAAATGAGAAAAAAAAAAAGAAAAGAAAAGAAAAGCGGAGAACCATATCTTTTCTTCAAAAGTAGAGAGTAATTAACAAAATTAGAAACGAAAAATCATGTAAATACAGAAATCAGAAATTCAGTGAATATGGACGTACCTTCAAAATAGTCAAAAAGAAAAAAAAAAAACTTTTGGAAAATAGCAGAGCTCCTTACGAGTGAGTGTGTGTGTGTGTGGATGAGGGGTTGGGTGGATGGGGTAGTTGGGTGGGTGGTTGGAGGGTAAAGGATAGGGGAGTGGGTGGGTTAGGTGTTGCTTTACGAATGTAAGAGGCATGCTAATTTGGAGGGCGTTAGGTATGAGTGGAATGAAACCGGTAAAAATATCACTTTTCTATTTTCGAGCTACAGTGTGTGGTTTTGTTTTATTATTTTCTTAATTTTTCCTATTTCGTGCACGTTTGGTTTAAGTTTTTAATTCACTCTTTTGTAGAATCATAATTTATAGAAACTTAAAAGTACTATTAAATAAGTACACATCTTTTGAATAGGTAATTAAGAATAATTGTCCAAAAAAAAAAACAATGATTAACATTTCCTCATATATATAAATAAATAAATTTCATTTTCTGTAAAAAAATCCCATATTTCTTATTTTCTTTTTTACTTTTTAGAAGGTATATTTAATTGAAACTTTTGAAGATTTTTATAAACTTTTCTCAATTGATGGACTTCTATGAAATTCACTGACTTTTATAAATTTATATGCAATTAATTGAAATATTTCTTAAACTTCTATAGATTTTCGTTTTAGAATTAAGTTAATTGTACAACTTGATTGACAATATGTGTTGAAAATATCATTACCGTTGATTTCAAAAGTGGTTTTTCAAATAAATGGATATGATGCCTGTCAATTTATATAGGGTGTGTTTGGGTCATATTATTTTAGAAGAATGTATTTTGGAATAGTCAATTATTGATGAAGAATTTGTGGTTGAAAAAAAAAGTTATTGATGTGATGAAAAATATTATTTTATTGAAAAATGTGTGGTTAAAAATGAGTATATGAATGAGAATGAAAAAAATAATGTGAATCAAACAGTAGCATAATTGTCAATCGAGTTGTCAATCAAATTGTACAAGTAGCATATTTTTTAAAGCTTCAATAATGCTGCAAGTACAAAAAAATTTGTCACACAATACATGGCGAGAATTGATTGGAAGATGAAAAGAGAAAAAAAAATTCCAATCCTTTGATGCCTCCGTTAAGAATTCTCTGTACTCGCAGCTTTTTCTTTAAAACTTTTGTTGAATTCATATGACTTTTGAAGACTTTTAGTTTAAAATAAAATTCGCTTGGATCTTGAACAATTGTTGAGAAGTTCCAATTAAGAGGTGAATGATTGATATACATTCCATTTTCCTCCCTTATGTAAAAATAATAATAAAAAAAATAGAATAATGCTACTTGTATTGATATACATTCCATTTTCCTCCATTGTGTAAAAAATAAAACAAAATAGAATAATGCTACTTGTACATAACAAAGTTACATAATCGTTTACATACAAATGAGATGTATAAAAGAGAGCAAAATATTTTTAAAAGAATAAAAAATTAGTCTTCTCATTTAGATAAATAAATAATTAATATTTCAGCATTTTTTGATAAAATATAAAGAAATATCTAATATTTAGTATTATCAATATGTTAGACCTTTAAAAATAAATAATTAATCAATACATTTAAAGTTTAATTACAAATCAATTTTTTAATTTAAAATTTTATAAAATGTAAGTTTAAATTAACCTTTTACATAAAAAAATTGGATGAAAAAAGAAACAAAATGTTACAAGAATTTTTAATTGCAATTTAATCTTTTTTCGTAGAAAATGAAGAGAAACAATGTGTGTGTGTGTGTGTGTGAGAGAGAGAGAGAGAGAGAGAGAGAGAGATGATAACAAATATAAAACAGTAAAAGAAAAAATAATAATCTTTTAATCATGATTCTAAGGTTAGAAAAAGGAAATTAAAAAAAAAAGTAAATATTGAAAGGATAAAAAGTACATATTAATAAAAAAAAATCTTTTTGTAAAAGCCTCCTCGAATTTTGGAGTGAATGAGAGACAAATTTTGATATTATTTTTATACTTTCTACTTAAAAATTAGTATGCTATAGACATTTATAAAATTGATTTGACATTTTGAACACTCATAACTTGTAGAGACTTCCAAAAAATCTTAATTAATATGTTGAGACTTTTAAAAACTTTTTAAAAGTTTATAAAAGACTTTCTTTGAATGTATCAACATTTTTAAAGAGTCTTAAAAATTTACATTGAATACTCTTAATTTTTTTAAATTTTTAAAAATCTCAATTGAATACATTCTTTTAAATTTCCATCCCAACAATTTAGAACACATATAATATTTTTCATTCGCTAAGCTTAAGATCTACCTTCGATATGGTTATTCAGGTTTAAAGTCACTTTCACATAGAGGTAACAATCAAGTCGAGCAACTCGTCGACTCGACTCGTCGAAAACAAGTAAAAAAGACGAGTTCAGCTCATGGGCTTATCCAATATACAAGAGCCACGAGACGCTCGGCTCATATATATAATAAAAAAAATTTAAAAATAGTGACCAAACGGTCACTGAAGTTTGGTCACTTTTCAGTGACCGTCGGAACGGTCACTGAAATTTCAATGATCGTTCCAGTAAATTTTTTTTTAAATATTTTTTTTCCTAAATTTATTCTCCTATAAATACTCACTCGTTACAACATATTTTTCCCACCAAACTTACTATCAATATCAATTATCTCTCATTCTCTACTCTACTCTTTACAATCTACAAATCAATATCAACAATATCGTTCATTCATTCTATAATCCTCTTCTACATTTTTTTTACATTATTAACTTGATTTTACAATTCATTTTATACACTATTACATAATTTTCATTCACTTCTCAATTCTACATTTCTACATTCTACTTCAAGTCTTCAACATTCAATTTCTATTATTCACAAATGGATTCACGATTCGTTTGTCAAAAACTTGTTCGGTGTCGAGACGAAACACCAGTCCAAAATCAATTTGGGAATGAATTTGCCGGTCTAAATAAATTACTCATTCCAGAAAATATTCAAGATTTCCACGTTCATGAAGGTAGACATCCAATTGATTTGGATGTCATTGATATTGATCCTAGTGTTCCAATTGATTTGGAATGAGACGAAAACCCTACATTAAATATTCCCGATGCAAGAGAGAAGAGAAAGGGGAAGAAGCATGAAAAATGTTGGGACCATCTTAAATTGGTTCAAACTGGTCGTATCCTCGAAGGAGTTCTAGAAACCAAAGCAGTATATAAATACTGCCAACAACGACAGACATGACAAAAAGATATTGAAACTAGCCACCTCAATCGTCACTACAAAAATTGTGCTGCCAAACATGGGTTTCTTCCAGCTGATCAAACGCAACTACAGTTTGATACTTCGGGCGCCGATGCTATTACTACTCCACTTTCTACATGGATTTATTCGGAGGAGGAAGCTTGAACGGGAATGATGAAGTTCGTTGTCGCAGCGGAGTTGCCACTAGCAATAGCAGACAACCAATATTTCGTAAACTACGTTAAACAATATTTTCAATCGAGGTACGTTGGGGTAAGTCGAAGTACTTCTTGTTCTGATACAATTGAATATTTTCATTCTACAAAGAAACTATTGATTGTGAATTAAGAAAAATATGGGGGTGTGATATCTTTAAGTTCGGATATGTGGGAAGAGATTAATAAGAGAGGTTATATAGCTGCAACTGCACACTATATAGACCCACTTTGGGTCATGCATAAAAAAATTATTACTTTTAAAATTATTGAGTACACGCCAACGTCCAAACTATATTTAATGTTATTATAAACATTATTAGAGAGTATAAATGTGAGAGTAAGATTCATTCTTTTACGTTCGACAACGCTAGTGTGAATAAAGTTGTTATCGATAAATTGCATAGAGTACTTCAACCCGATTTCGGTGGATATTTATTTTATATTCGATGTTTATGCCATATTTTTAATTTAATAGTACATAACGGTTTAAAATATGTTAAGGATGAAATAAACCAAATTAGGAATGTAATTATATATATCACGATTACACCTAGTAAAAAATAAACATTTGAAGAATTTTGTGAAGCAGCTAAGATGATGCATACAAAAACCTTTACTACTGACGTAGGCCATAGATGAAACTCAACTTACTTATTATTAAGATCATGTGAAGATTTTGAACATTTAGAGCTTGTTTTTCTCCTATTATTGGGAGAATAATGGAGTTTTGAATAGTATCTTTTAAAGAATGTATGGTTGAAATTTAAAGTAACTTTATTAGTTTGTGTGTATAATATTTTATTGAGTGAATGTGTGATGAAAAATCTTAATGTAGCAAATAGAGTTTTAGATTAATGGTAGACAAATATAGGTTTAATTACTGAATTTTATAACAATAAGCATGATAGAGACGAAGATGATGCTATCTTGAATGAATCCGATTGGAATATAATTTTTAAAATTACAATTTTTTTGACAAGTTTTTATGATTCTACAAATATATTGTTTGGTGTTTATTATCCAACTAATTGTATGGTTCTTGAACGTCTTTATATAATTGTTAGGGATTTTAAGAGATTTCAAAATGACCCTAATTTTCATGCGGTTATATATTCCATAAAATTAAAATTTAGAAAATATGGATAAGAATTACCTATATTATTTCATTTAGCATGCGTCTGGACCTCCGATATAATTTATCGGGTACTGAATTTGTAATTGATCAAATTTCAAATACTTTAACTTTTAATGTACCTATTACTTATAGGAATTTGGAACAAACGTTACGTGAAATGTATGAATTATATGCTTTACAAATAAGTACACACATTACTCGTGTATCTACAACTACTCCTCTCAATAATATAACAGATGACGACGCTGCAATTTTAAATTTATTCGAAAACATGAACTCCTATAGATATGATTCAACTGCATATACATTTGGTTCTTCTAATAGTAGTAGTAGTTTGTCTTCCACTGCATATATTCAAACTTCGAGTAATAGTTCAAATACTTTGCAATCTGAATAAATTGATTACTTTAGTCATACTTTGCCTAGAAACAAGAAATTAGGAAAAATTCAGAAAAATTAATTGAATTCTGGCGAAATTATGAACGCCGATGGCCAATAGTATCTGCAATAGCAAAAGATCTACTAACACCTCCGGTTAGCACTGTAGCTTCAGAATTTTTTTTTAGTGTAGGGAAAAGGGTTCTCTATGAGATCAGGAGTCGGCTAAAAGAAGATATTTTGAAAGTGTTAGTGTGCGTGAAGGAATGAGAAGACGCTAATTATCGAATTCAACATAAATATGCCGAAATTGCGTGTAACCAAGTAAGTGATATTTAATTTCACTGTATTCATCATAAAATTTTATGTTTATACCTTTATAATTTTTTAAAAAAATTATACACGTAACAAGTTGTTCGTATACAATTTTAAACTCCGCCTACTCGAAATTAAAGTAGCCGGTCCCAAACCCGGATAAAAGGGGAGGGTTTATCTTTTTTTAAAAAAAATAAAAATAAAAATATCTTGGAAAATGTATATTTAAAAAATTGTTTACAAAATGTGTATATATATTCAGCACCACTAGTACTAGATAATACTATTTTTAATAATGGGTTGGAGACTTCGATGAACAACAATTGAATTAATTGCTTTCTTGATCCAAGTCAAGGAACATATTGAAAAAATCGGGTGTCGCACTTGATACCACTTAACAGTTCACATATTACCAATTTAGCAGCTTTTAAGTTACCGAATATTTGTTACTTATTTGTTTTTAGTTTTGAGCCTATGAGCAAAACTAATCAATCAAAAGCAACAAGTCACTTTTAATTGTTTCTAGATGATTAAGAATACAAGTCCAATTATCTTATATTTGAATACTGCAGTAATAAGGAAATCAATAATAAACACCGATATGATGATGGAGAAACCCCAACAGAGTAAAAATTTCGGGATCAAGCCGTTACCTTCAATATAGACAATACGGAGTGAGTTATAGTCAGATGCTATATAGCCAACTCCGCTAGACTTCCTGATCTATTTCTTGCTAACTCCAAGGTCTGCTCCGAGATGTGCTCCGAAATTTTTTGCAATTGTCTCTTCCAATTAGAATTTCAAGAACCTGCTCCAAGGCCTTATGTCCTTCCTGCGCTTGTAGTCCAACCTCTCTCAACCTCCAGTAGCCTCTGAAGTTCAACTGAGAAAATGCCTTCCCAAAAGTGTTTAGGAAGTAGGTGTTATGGATTCAATGAATTTGATGTTTTCCCCAATTTTGTGGTTGTGTAACGTCAAGTGTAAATGGATGAAATCAATGTATGAATAGACTCTTGAATATGTTATAGAGAAGAGGCATAATGAACAACCACCTTAATTTTTGTGCATAAGCTTTGGTATTTATAGAAGATGGTAAGTAAGTTGAATGGGCCCAAAAAAATACTTCAAAATAGAAAAATAGGATTTTTTGAATCGACTTGTCGCTCGAACGAAGGCTCAGTGACAGGCGAGCAACGCATTGTCGCTCGAGCGAGAGCTCGGCGACAGACATTCTTTTTTGTTATTATGAAAAATTGTTTTCAAAATTAGAAAAACCCAAAACATGTTCACTTCCCCTTCCCTCCCTCCCTCTCTCTCTCTCTCTCTCTCTCTCTCTCGTCTCTCTCTCAACGAAGCCCTACAATGGCTTGAAATCACCACCTTCACCTCAAATAACTAGCCACAATCACCACCTTCACCTACAACCTTCCCGCTAGTCGGTGCCACCACCTCAAATCATCCACAACCACCATCTCAAATTGGCCTTGACTCATGATTGGGCAAGGTGCACCAGGTGTAGAGGAGGCTAACCCACGTGGTCCGTGATCATGGGACGGTCGAACGACGCCGTAATGTGCAAAACTCGGACCCTATTGCGCGGACTTTGCTACGTCTTATCTCTGGGATGAAATCCGAGCGTTGAAGAGTTGTTTGAGGTGGATTGGGGACATGGTTGGAGTCACCTGGGGATGAGCATTCGACCAGTGGTGTCACACAACCTTGGGCGTCGCCGGATGTGAAGTTTCCGGTGGAAACAAGTCGCATCAGAATGGTTTTTTGGCTTCCAATTGCTGTCGATTCGTGTTGTTTCGTGGCTGATAAATGATTGGAGGTGATAGAAGGTAGTGAGTCGAGGTTGTTGGTGGCGAAATCCGGTGGTCTAGATGGACGGAGAGATGCTAAGGTTGTTGTTTCGTGGCTGAGGTTTAGGTGGTTGTTTCTTGGCTGAGGTGGTGGTTGTTTCCAGGAAGCATTTTTTTGATTTGGGTGTTTTCAACGTTTTCATCCATTTTCAATTTTATGCTTGAAAACGTTCAAAACATCACATTTGGCGTTTTCAGTTTTCAATTCAATTTTTTTTTTGTTTTCAAAAATTCGTTTTCGAAAATGGAAAAGAGAATGCGTTTTCACTATTTTGGAAAATCGAAAATAGAAAACGACACGAAAACGTTAAAGAGAATGACCCCTAAGTTTTTGAAAAAATGGGGGCCAAACATAGACATAGATGAGCTTTTTGAAACAATGGATCATAGCTTTTTGAAATATAAGTACAACGTAATGTGGTCGAATTGCTATATAGATGAGCTTACTAACACATACAACTCAAATGATTAATTGTAAATTTGTAGATGCGAAACATCAACCATTTTATAATGCATGTGGGATGTCCATAATAGACGGTCAAAATTATACTACTTAGACCAAGGCTTGGTCAGTCGTTATATGACTAACTACTTAATACTATGCAGGCTCATCAAACAACGGTTATCCACATTTCTAAAGGCGCCATAGTCTACTATAGGTCGAGACTATTATTTTTAGATTTTCTATTTATTCTTCTTGATAAGTCAACCTTCTTTAATAAGGGTAATACGTATACAAATTGTTCATAATGAAAAAAATTCAAAATGAAAATGAGAAAGAAAGAAGATTTAAGTTAAATCGAGGAAACCCAAACCTTCCAAAATCAATATTTTGAAGAAGCAATGAACTTAAAAGAACAAACATTTAGCCCCCTTTAAATATACATACAATTTGTTAAATACATACACCTATAACTAATTTAACTCATTCAACTATAATAAATCCTACAATTTTAAAATAAAATTACTAATAAAATATATTTCTTAAAATTAAAAATAAGATCCTAACAAAGTGCTATTTTATTTACTAGTGCTACTTGCATCAGTTACCTTTAATGTTAAGCTGGTCCATTGAACTGATTTACGGGGCGGACCATATCATCCATTAGTCACTACTACCGCAAACTTGTGTAGTTGGTGATTTTTAAGATTTAGGTAAATGTTTCACGCACATAGAATTCATATTCGTAGAAGCAATTTTGAGCGAGAATGTGGATCTATTTAGTTCAACTAAAGGAGAGGAGAGTTTGTGCAGCTATTACTTTTCGAAAGTCTAAGAAATGAGCCGTCTAAGAAATGAGCCATACTATGGAAAATAGGTTCGGGAGTTGGATCCGGTTGTTTAGATTTTGTGTAGAGCGTCGTGCGTAATATTTACAGCAGTACCAATCCATGCTCGACTGCCAAAAGTTATTTTGTATAGCGTATCTCATTAATAATTAGATTTTCAAAAAGTAATGGTCGCCTATCTATTGTCGTGTTTCCTCTTAGAAAAGGAAAATGTGTTTCCTATCTAGTAGTTCGATAGAGAGAGACGTGTTATCTTTGGATAATTGGCTAGCTAGAGTGACCTTAAATTTGCAAATCTAAACTTAAATGAAAAGCGTCTAGATTGTTAGGTTGAGCATTTATATATCTCATAGGTCTTTTAACCATCTTAAAAAGGCAATTTGGTAGTCTTAAGAAGAAAAACCTTCCTGCACAGTTCGGGTATTCTGAACTCGACAAATTACGCAAACGATGGCCAGTTGATCTTCCGAATATCCTGTTGCTTAATCAGTCAAGGAAACAAGTGAAAATGTGTTACCATGTTGCAATTTCACTGTATTATTCAAGAAATAGTTTCTACTGTGATAGTCTTTTTATTTACATTTAAAAAAGTAACATTCTTGCCCACAAAAAGCATCTTTTTCCGAGGATTGAAAAGTTCACTTGTGGCACTTTTAGTAGGGAAGTGGACACAACAATATTAAGAAAGAAAATAAACAGAAAAACTTGTCCCTTATACTGTTCAGTCCTATCCAATACTGCTTTCCAACTCAGAAATGCTTATGAGGGATGGCTGCCATGATTTGGACTTTGCAGCCGAGAAATTTCTCAATCCTGACCTTTTCCGTTGTCTGTCATGCCCCATGGCCTAAAATTGTCAAATTCCATTCGTAAGCTCCTTGAAAAGAAATGCTTAACCTTATTGAGTCGTATGAAATGCATTACACTGGGCAAGATTTTAACTTCGTTTCATACCATAGAGTCAACCTTACCAATGAGCAATCGTTGGCTAAAAAATTACCTGATCATTCTTCTTCTGTGCAGATTTTCCATCTTCGGATTCGCAACCAGAACTATGCTTTAGCAAATTCATCTTCAAATTGGCAGCTGATTCTGGCAGGTTTTTCTTCATCTTTGCATATTTCTTTGCTCTCAGCACTTTCATAACCTCTGCAACAAAATCAATTTATAACTCAAAACTTTTAATCGCAAAATAAAAAAGTTTAATTAAGAATAATCCTATTAACCAGCACAAAACAATTCCGATTATTAGTTGTTTTTTTAAAAAATAAGAAAGGAAAAAAAAAAACTCCCTGTTGACGAGTTTTCTTATAGTGGTGAAACAAGAAGAAGAAAGCTGGAAGCGTACCAACCTTGTGTGGTGACAAGCCGATAAGCCCGGCCAAGAACTAACGTATCGCTTGGCCGGAGAAGCTTAACATTCGTATAACGAACAGTTTTTTCATGGGAATTATCTTCTCCGGTGACCGGCAATGGAATTATCAGTGAAACGTAATGTCCTGGATTCATTTTCATCACCTCACTAGCTATCACTGGCCAATACATTCTCTCTTGTTTTCCATTAGGATGTTGTATCACTAATGCTGCAGCATCCACATTCTGGCAATTCCCCATCTAATTGTATTTTTAACAACACTTAAAATAATCACAGATTTTGACAACACATACAATATCAACTAAGATATTATCAAGGAATGTACAAATAACATAATTCATAACTCATTTACACAAGGTGACACATTGTACAAATTATTGGAGTTTTCAAATTGTATTATTTTGTAGACCATAATGGTGTACAATAATAGTATTATAATATTTTCATAGTATGGTTACTACTTGAAAGTCATTTATTTTGCTTAGATATTAGTGATATTGCCACAAGTTAAAGGTTCTATGATGTATAGTAGCACGCGTACGAGTATTAGACATGGTCAATTTTTTTGATTCACTAAAAATACAACTCGCATATATTTTATCTTAGATTACGAATACTTTTATTTTAATGATCTCATTCATATCGTGTTTAATACTTTCTTATTTATAATATACCGTAGTTAATGTTTCACGGTAATTCGAAATTAAATAATAATAATAATAATTCCTTTATGATTTCATCAACTCTGTCAACACCTTATCTGTCCCATTGGTTTGCTATTGATTTTAACAATACTTAAAATAATCATGGATTTTGACAACATATACAATGTCAACAAAGATATTATCAAGAAATGTACAAATAACATAATTCATGACACATTTACACAAGGTGACACATTGTACAAATTATTGGAGTTTTCAAATTGTATTATTTTGTAGACCATAATGGTGTACAATAATAGTATTATAGTATTTTCATAGTATGGTTACTACTTGAAAGTCATTTATTTTGCTTAGATATTAGTGATATTGCCACATGTTAAAGGTTCTATGATGTATAGTAGCACGCGTACGAGTATTAGACATGGTCAATTTTTTTGATTCACTAAAAATACAACTCGCATATATTTTATTTTAGATTACGAATACTTTTATTTTAATGATCTCATTCATATCGTGTTTAATACTTTCTTATTTATAATATACCGTAGTTAATGTTTCACGGTAATTTGAAATTAAATAATAATAATAATTCCTTTATGATTTCATCAACTCTATCAACACCTTATCTGTCCCATTGGCATAACCAATGTACCCCTTAATTAGCTGAATGTATCGAGACATTTGACTTAAATATTGTCTTTTTCCATATTTTGAATTATGGAAGTCGAAAAAATATATTATGTACTTGAAAACATGTTGTGTTGACAAGATTATCTCAATCCATGCTTGTACCATTAATATATTTATTAAAACTACTTAAATAAACTACTTCTAAATTATCTATTTATTTGGATAATTAACACATTACGTTCCTATCTTTCATTATTATTGTAAAAATTGTTCTTATTTTTCATTTTTGTTGACATTTTTACCTTTCATTGCGTAAAATGACTTTTCATTCATTTTCTCAATAAAAATTTGTGAAATGATGAATATACACTTCTCTTTAAATAAAATAAGAAATTGTCCTAAATTTTTTTAAAAAGCCCAAATGAATCCCAAATAAATTATTAAAAAATTAATTAGCATATAATGTCCATATCTTTCACTATTATTGCGAAAAATATCCATATCTTATTCACCCTTAATTACACATTTGATTGTGCAAACCATCATTTCTATATATTTTCATTCAATTTCTCAATAAAAAGCTAATAAATGAACAATATATCCTCATATTTAAATAAAAGAAGAAAATTAAAGAAAATTATTATTTTAATAATTTATCTGGGACTCATTTGCAATTTTTTTAAAAAACTAATTTTTTATTTTGGGCTCATTTGCACTTTTAAAAAAAAATTAATTTCTAATTTTTTAATAATTTATTTGGGGTTCCTTTGCATTTTTAAAAAAATTTTGGAACTATAATTGCAATTAATTTTGTAGCCTTTTAAAATTTAACTAGGATGATATATATTCATCATTTCACATCTCTTTTTGAGAAATTGAATAAAAATAGACATAAAGTATGATTTATGCAATCAAATGTATAACTAAGGGTTCAAAGGTCAAAAAATGAAAGATGCGGACTTTTTTGCAATAATAGTAAAAAGTATGAACATTACGTGCTAATTACCCTTTATATAATTTATTTGGGGCTCATTTGTGCTTTTTTAAAAAATTGGAATTATTGTTGCAATTAATTTTTTATTTTTGTTTTTGTTTTATCTAAAGAGAATAGTATATTCGTCATTTCACAATTTTTAACTCAGAAAATGGATGAAAATGACATTGTGCACAGTGAAATGTGAAAATAAGGGATGAAAATATCAAAAAATGAAAGATAAGAACATTTCCACAACAATTGACGTAATATGCTAATTACCCCTATTTATTTGAGCACAATCGACTTAATCAAAATCTATCTAGGAATTATGAGTATCAAAAGAGGCAAGATAGAAAATACTTCTATCCCCATTTCTGGAAATAAAGCAATAAGAGATATTCTACCTCGTCTAAAAATGCTCCAATATCTAATAAAATGAATTTTTTTAAAACCAATGGAAAGATGATTTTACCAGTTCATCGTTTTAAATATTTTGCAGGCCAACAGTGGTTAGAGGAAAATATTTTCTAGAAGCAAAACTATACTCCTAAGGTCATATGTGCACAGTGCACTCTCATACTATACATATAAGATAATTGACACGCAATCGCATGTTTCTCTTCTTCGTCCAACATTTTTGTTCTCTTCGTCATACTTAAACAGTCAAACTTAATTATCATCGAACATCAATGACATGTCGTAAAGAGGATTGAATAACAGCGAATATTATTAAATATGGTAAATAATATTATCTAATACCGCTTACCAGACAATTACTAAATTTCTTCCTTTTTCTAGTATTCCAATATTAATAAACTTAAAAAAAATGGCTTCATAAAAATATATAATAAAAAATTAAATCAGATTTCTCCAAAGACGTTCCAACTTAATATTAAAAATTATTTATTAAGAACTCCTATATTAACATGCTTCTTGTAAGGTCCCTTTTTTTCTGAAGTGTGTGACGAGTGATTTGGAATATTTATTCAGAATTATTTCTGTATTTTGTAACGTAATTGCAAATAGTGGTTAAAGAATCGAAAAGAGCAAATTTCCAAACGAGCTACTGCTTTTTCTTGATTGTTATTGGATTTGATTACTATATAAAACGCTAAATCTAGCCGAAATATTTGACCTTTGTAATTCAGATTTACCTTAAACTATTGGTAAACCTAGGTGGTTTGAAGAATTTCTACATGTGTATGTATAAACATCTGTCAGTCTCCATGTGATGTGTTGGGGACCTAAGTTTGAATTAGCAGATTGTATTGAATAGTATTAATAAAGAAAAAAAATCAAATTTTTATTCGCTATGATATTCCGTAGTGTATATCAAGCATGCACTATATTGTGAAATGCACCACGTTTAAAAATTACTTTCAAATAATTAAATGACTACAAAAATAAATTAAGTCTTAGTTTTTTGTAACTTTTCGAAAATGTAAATTGCTTTTATTCAGATGAATAGTCCAAATCTTTATAAATTGATTTATATTTTTATCTTTATTCGATATGAAATTTTATTCATTAAAAATTGATTCGTCGAAGTAGGGGATTACAATTCTTTGCTTTAAATTAAAGGGTTTTAACTTATTATATATAAAGTTTAGGACATCTACAAATTCTTTTTCACTACTTTGGTCGAGCATTGAAGTAGACGACCATGGAAAATATATATTAAATCAAAGGTTCTTAACTTCCTTTGTCCATCCACTATTATTAATACTTGGGTTTGTTACTGTTTAGGTAACTTCTATTAGAAAATTCAAATTCAAATTTGTATATATAGTTTAACGTTGTTTTCCTCACATTCTTTTTAATAAAAGAAATAAAACTGTCCATTTGGAGTATTTTAAAGAATGTTTAAAGGCAATCAAATATTTATAAATTCATTTAAATTTAATTTTTGTCATGATTGAGTTACTTCATCTATACCTTTGTTCCCTCCATCCAACCCTAATTTAGTATACTAAAAAAAACTATGTTGTGTTACCGTTTTCCGTTTGCTACTAATGTGTTTAGATGCAGTGAGTTGATAATAAAGGGGAATTTAGATTTACGTTCCAACTTTTTGTGTGTTGTGATATGGTTCGTTAACCTTCAGAATTGAGGTTTTGGATTCCCAATTTGTTTAAATATATAAAACCCGTCCTTGCATCATGGAAATTGTCAACTTGAACGTTAAAATCGCACGTAACTTTCACACAAGTAAAAGATGAAGTATAAAAACGTATAATCTTGTTTTAAATCATTTAAAGTCATACATGATTTTAACGAATTTCCATCACGTACTCAAAATATTTAAATAGAGCCCAACCCGAATTTTTGGATCACAAAATTATAAAATTAACTGTAACAAAATAAAGTTCCATCACCCAACTTCATGAACTTTTAGCATTTTTAATAGACAAATCACAATTCTATGGCATCCAGTCAAAAGTGGGAGTCTTATATATTGGCACCATTTCATTAATCAGATATTATTGACAAAATTAAATACACCTTTTAATGAAAAAGCCCTTCAAGAAATATCATTAAGATGAATTAAGCATTTGCTTTAACCTAAAAAGTACTCACTTTTATCATGTCGATATGGGGACTCCATTGGAAAAAGGAAGACCATCCATTTTTGGGGTGACACCAAAATATATTTTAAAAAACTACACCGATCATTTAAATAAAGCAAATATACTGAATTATTTTTAACTTTCCTCATTTAAAAATAATATTGTTCTATGATTACATTAAGAACTTTGTAATCAGTACATTTTGGTCAAATCTAGGCGATTAGCTCGAGAAAAGATTCTAAAGATTGTGAATGCCCATGTTATCAATTATATACATATAAACTTCAGGGAATTGCTATTTGTACACCGGGTCGACACCTGGTGTACAAATAGCATAGCTCTAAACTTTAATATGTTAGAATTTTAAACATTTTGTTAATTGAAGACGAGAATAATTTTATTTTTTAAAATTTATAAAGAATCAAGTGCGACATAAATAAAATGTTTGAGATTGGAGATCAAAGTGCAATATGAGTCGAATGCTAGAGACCTCTATTGCTATTACAAAATAATGGCAATTTTTGATCTCATGGAGGAAAAGTTTGTAACTAAAGTTTAAATATAATAGACAAAAAAGTGAGTATTAACGCCGTAGACTAATAGTTTAAAAAAAAGTGACTATTGCAATGCTATCTATTTCACCTTTATCCACGAAAAATACAAATTTCGTTATTAGATTTTGAAATAAAATTGACATTAAGAAAATACTATCTTTATGTGTAATGAGTTGTTTTATTCAAGAAAATAATGTTTAAAATTATCGACAAAATTTTCCATTTCACAGCTTAAATTTAACTTTTATTACTCTACTTGAAATTCTCCGGTGTCTACTTTGATGCCTAAGCATTAATCTCGTCGAAAGGGGAAAAAAAGAGAGAAATCATAGGAAGAAACCAATAAAAACTTGTCCCAGTAATGTACCACATTGTCAACCTTATCCAAAATGTAATGTTAACGTATTCACACTTTTCATGTTGAAAAGACATTGCTTTTATAAGATTCACAAAAATTGGCTAAAGTATCGACGAATTAACGTCTTTTATGACACATACACCATGCCTACGCACTTAATACATAACGAATTATTGACAATTTAACAGTGAATTATCTTGAAATTTTTCACGAGTGAAGTGCATGAATGATGACTTTTTTATAACTTTATATACCATGATGGTGATATTTCAATTGCATGCAACGTGGAAAATGGAAAATTGTTCGTCTTTTTAATCGACATTATTGGTTGGTACAAACATAGTATATGACATCAAGCAATCATGTTTTGACACACGTGTTCGGAGTGGTCATTGTGTCTCCTGCGATTTCATGGTTGCCTAAATATTTGCGGACAGTAAAGATAAAAAAATGTAGCCAATTTGTCGAATTCCATTTCAATGAAAAATGCATATTGCCTTTATCAGACAAGAATTCCTCTTTTTAACCTTTTAATTTTGTTTGTTTGCCCTTATTGCCAAAGACGATAGGGGCAAATTCACTTCATGAAATTCATTAGACAAGACAAGACTATGTTTTTTGTTTATAATGTTGATGTCAAATTTCTCTTATTCTTCGTATTTCAAACTCAAGAATTTGGTCCAATGTTGTAGAATACACATTATAAGAGAAGCTCAAGTGTTTGATTATAAGTAAAAAAGTAATTAAGCCTAAGTAGCAGTTTCTGCGGAAGGGCACAATTATAATACGCAGCTAAGAAGCTAAAATTCAGTCTTATGAAGAGAGTGAAATTCGTCGTATTGAAATCCAACTCAAATTTGAGTTTCATTAAAATTTATGTCATACCAATTACGAAAACTTTTAATGCATTTGAATACAGATTTTTTAAATTGTAGGTGATTAAGATACTAATTTCGCTAACGTAGTTATAAGGATAAAAAAAAAAATCTAATCGAGTAAACGAGGAGGGACGGGACATGGGCATTGCTCCGAAGCGGGTATGGGATGAATATGAAAACATGGTTCCCAATCTATTTAAAATTAATTTCAAATTTAAGTTTTTATCAAATAAAAAGAAAAGATTTATCACTATTTTCAAGGAGAACATGAGTTATTTTTAACAAACTGGAAAAAAAAATAATATTCACTAATTAAAGACATAAAAAAAAGTAAAATATTTAAAATGAAATGGGACCTGCCCCGAACCCTTACTATCCCACTTTAACTAGGTATGAGGACAGACAAAGTAACAAAAATGGCCGAAAGACAGGACGAGAATAATCGATCTACCTCATACCCGTCTCATTGTCATTCCTACATATTAACAGTTTATTAAATTTATATTATTGATTTTGTCTAATTACTTTATATTGGTCATCGTCATTGTCATCGTCATCGTCGTTGTCATTGGTAATTTTTTATTTTTTCATTACTTAAGTTGAATGAAGTTATATTTATGCGTAATTATTATTTATTACTTATTAATATGAATTGAAATTTATTTATTTTCTTTTTCAAATAACATCAAATTTATGGCCTCATAGGCCACAATTATGTTGGAATTATTCCTCAAAAAAATTGATGAGAAAATTCGGCTAAACACTACCCCTAACTATCTGATTTGAGAAATCGTGTTATTAAAAAGTGAGAGCATTCAATATACTAATATTTTTGACAAATATATTTCATAAAACGACAAAATCCCACAAATTAAGCCCGTGTTTGAGTTACATTATTTTTTTCATTATCATTTTTCTTTTCATTTTCAACTACACATTTTTTAATAAAATAATATTTTACATCACATCAATAAATTTTATTTCTTTTTCAACCACATATTCTGTATCAATCTACTATTCCAAAATACATTCTTTCAAAATAATGTGACCCAAACACACCCTAAATTAAACTAATTGTATAGATTAGCCGGCGAATGGGTGAGAAATCCCCATGAATTATTAGCAGGGATAAATCATCCCTCTTGTTAACTAGGAGCTTTTACGTGAAAGCTAGAATCTCAAGAATGAATTGGCTTGAACAAGACACTGTTGGGTATTTTAGTGATGCCCAATAACCATTGGACAATAATTAAAAATCGTGGCCCGTTTACCTTTATAAGCTATAAGCTCGGAATTGAAGAATATTTAAATCTACACCACAAACGATGTAGCCCAAATCTTATTTGATGTTTAGAAGAAATCAGTCAATTGGATCAGGTGCTCAATACCTAATTGTAGGGATTGCAAAAAAGCTCGTTGGCTAGGGCTCGGCCAGAAAAAAGTCCGAGCCGGGCCCGGCTCGAGCTCGATTCCATCGAGCCAAGGCTCAGGCCGAGCCCCGTTTTGGGGCACCGGCTCGACCCGGGCTAAAAAATAATAATAAAAAAACAGAAGCAAGCTGCTTACTTGCTGCTGCTGCTCAAGCAGGCAGTAAAAAAAGCTGTCTACACAAGCAGCAGGAAAAAAAAAATCGAGCCGGGCCGAGCCAATGGCTAGGGCTAAAGCTCGGGCTGAGCCTTTTTTTTCTCGGTCGGGCTTTGCTCGGCTCAGCTCGGGCCGAAAAAAGTTCGAGCCGAGCCCGAGCTTTTTTTTTTAGGCTTGGGCTCGGCTCGTTGATATAGCTATCTAATTGTGGAGATAATTTGAATTGGAAATTCTATCTCTTATCTTCACGTGGAAGTTAGAGAGTTATGAAATTCTTATCCTAACCATTTCATTTTTCTTGAACTTTATCTTGTAGAGAAAAATTTGGAAATTCATTTGTCCATTTTGCCTATAAATTGGAGTCCCCCTTGTTGTCATTTTAAACACACAAAAAACTGAAGAAAAAGCCGACTTCTTCCTTCCGCCCTTCACCGTGCCTTTGTGTGCATCATCTTCATGTCTTTGTGTGCAGTTCTATCTGCTTCAAGATTCTTCAATTTGTTGTTGCCTTCGTGGTATTAGATTGATGATTTTCCGAGTCTAATTGAAAAGGGGAAAATATTAATTTAATTCTTTCATCTTCTTCAATTTTTTGATTTCCTTAATTCTTACTTATTACTTTGATTTGTTCAATTGTAAGTGTAATTAATATCAACAGATACCATTTGGAAAAGATGAAACTAAGGTGAAATATATCATGTATTTGCTGCTAAGTGCAATTTTTATTTGGGGTAATTAGCACATAACATTTCCACATTTCACCGTTATTATGGAAAACATCATTACCTTTCATTTTTTGACATTTTCATCCATATTTTCACATTTCATTGTGCAAAAGGTCATTTTAATTCATTTTGTCAATTAAAAATCGTAAAATAACTAATATACCCTTATCTTTAAATAAACAAAAGGAAAAAAGAAAATTTTATTTGCAACTATAGTCCCAATTTTTTTAAAGAGCGCAAATGAGTCCCAAATAAATTATTAAAAGGGTAATTAGCACATAATGTCCCTACTTTTTACTATTATGGCAGAAAACGTCCATAGTTTTTATTTTTTTATATTTCACCCTTAATTACACATTTGATTACACAAATCATCGTTTCTATCCATTTTCATCCAATTTTTCAATAAAAAGTTGTGAAATGACAAATATACATTGATATTTAAATTTAAAAACTAAACAATTAATTGTAACAACAGTCCCAATTTTTTAAAAAATTGCAAAGAGTCCCCAATAAATTAATAAAAAATTATTTTTATATAAAAAAAAGTGCAAACGAGTCCCAATTAAATTTATTTAAAAATTAAAGAAATTTAAAAAAACTTAAAAAGTGCAAACGAGTCCCAAATAAATTATTAAAGAATTAGAAATTAAAAAAATATTTTTTAAATAGGAGGGTATATTTATTATTTCACAGTTCTTTATTGAAAAATTGGATGAAAATGGTGGTTCGCATAATCAAATATGTAATTAAGGGTGAAAATGTCAAAAAAATGAAAGGTATGAACGTTTTCCGCAATAATAGTGAAAGTTATGGATGTTATGTACAAATTACTCTTTTAATAATTTATTTGGAACTGATTTGAGCTTTTAAAAAAATTTGGGACTATGATTGCAATTAATTTTTCCTTTTCCTTTTTGTTTTCTTTAAAGAGAATGATATATTCGTCATTTCATAATTTTTAATTGAGAAAATAAATGAAAATGACCTTTTGCCCAATGGAATGTGGAAATAAGGATAAAAATATCAAAAAAATGAAAAATATGGATGTTTTTCACAATAACAATAAAATGTGAGGACGTTATATGCTAATTACCCTTTTTTACTTGTAACTGAGTTAACATTGTAATTAATATCTCTAATAATTAGAGTTTTCTTTTTAATTTTGATTAAATGAGCGAATACAGCGTCACACAAGTATCACGTGTCTTTCCCCCAAAAATATTTGTTTTTGGTTTCTTAAGCCTGATCCCTTGGTTTGTGACTAACCCAAAATTAAGTCTTACTCGTAGAGTGCATATTTGGTACACAATATTATTAAGACTAGACATTGAAAAGACAAGATTTTAATTTGTTTTTCATTTTTATCCTATTAATTTTTTGCAATATTACATGTCAAACTTGCTTCTAAGTATTTTGCAGACGATTAATATTAATTATAGTCAACAACTACAATAATCATCCACATATGACAACTTGTTATTGAGTATATTAGCTGTTATTTGAGGCAATAGAATTACAAAAAATTAATGCCTCAAATAACAAGTTGTCACATATGATGACTAATGCAATCGCTCACTACTGAGCTAAATAGTTAGAATTAACCCGTTTGCTACTTAAAAAGGCTATCATGGAGTTTATAGATAAGCTTGTTTAGAACATTTTTTCTCGTATTGCTGTCACATTTGCCTCGAGTAAGGATGTCAATTTGATTCGTCGGCTCGGGCATCCCGTGGTTCGGTCAGGGAAAGCCCGAGTCGGCCCGACCCGAGGCTTGGTGGATCGAGTCGAAGCTCGGGCCGAGCCCCATTTTGGGGAATCGGGCCGAGCCGAGCTAGCCCCATGAGTAAAATTAAAAAAAGAAAAATTGAAATGTAAAGTGGGAAAGTGGTAGCTACTATATAAAAGGAATCACATGTTATATATATATAATCGATCAACCCGTTGAAGCCCAAGCCTCAATTTTTTTCCCGAGCTTTTGCCTAATAACTTTATATTGGTAAATTATTATTTATTTCAATTTACCAGAGTTGAATAATGACTTGTATTGTAAATTATTTTTCAATTCACTAAAGTTGAATAATGAGTAATATTATTGTAAATTATTTATTTACTTTTTCAAAGTACATCAATTTTGTGGTCTCATAGACTCAATAATGGGCTATGAGAAAAACTACATGATATTTTTTGAAGGGCCAATAGATGGGATGGGTCTCAAATACAGAAATTATTTGTTTTAGCCCCTAGCCCACTCTGTAGCAATCATCCAATACAAAGTTATGATTCAAGTTTGGCTGCGTTACTAGAGGAAAATTAATTCAAATCCCACTTTTTAAGTTTTAATTTCATTAATTAGGTAGTAATTATTATTATTATTATTTTTCAAAAATCAGGTATATCCTTCCCACCCCACTCCAATCTATCACACCTATCGCATACACTCATCTTTTCTCCTCTCCTAACCAAAAAATCCCCAAATTTTAGGGTATAATCGAACACCATCCATCGGGATACGGCTACCCTCCTCCATCGTTTTGGTGCTAGTGGTGCAATCTTACTAACCGACTCGGAATTTTTTTTTTACGTCACAAAAAGTTGGTGGTTCCTCAAATTCGCTGTTCTCATAAGAGGAAACGATCATTTTGTCACCATAGGGAATCTTTATGTGATCCCTCATCTCCATGAAATTCATTTTGAAGAAGTCGTCATGGTTGAGATGGTAGTGTTGGCGACAATTGCTGACGGGATAGTTTGTCCTCGAATAGAACCAGCAATTGATCAATCGGATTCAATGGCACATAGTGAACTATCAAGGAATCATGTTCAATTGGGAGTTTGTTTTCGTTGGCATTGAGAATATTCGATGTACAGAGACGAATAATGAACCTCTCATCGGCAAGACATAGGGGTTGGGATTCAGAGGTTGCGTCAACTTTTTCCAGTTGTTTTAATGGAGCTATTAAAACTCAGGCGAGTTGGGGTGAAAAGGAAGGATAACACACGGCATTGTCGGAGAATTTGGCCATGGTGACTATTTTTTCTACTTTTTTGCCAAGAGAAAAGGTGTGGTTTGTGCCAAGGAAAATTAATGTGTGACCAGTTAATTACGTGATTTGTAACTTAATATGTGATTATGACTCATAAGCTGTGATACATGATGGCGATCTTATGTAATTTCTATGTTATTAAGACTTATTTATTCTCAATTTAGGTCACGACATTTATGAGAAGTGACAAATGTGTTCATCTCATTTTTGAAATTTTTTTATAAGTTTGTTAATTTTAAAATTGTATTTATGAAATTTCCCTATGAAAAATAATCTTTTCAAACATTTGATAAAAAGGATAATGATATATAGAAATAGAGACTTGATTGAGTTGATTAATCAAGTATGATTAATTTTAGCCCCTGTTTGTCTACCATTATTCCAAAAAATTGTTTGCTATAGTAAGATTCTCCATCACACATTGACCCAATAAAATATTTTGCATACAAACTAATAAAGTTATTTTACTTTTCAACCACACATTCTCCAAAAAATATTATCCATTACTCTTTTTTTTCCCAATAATGAGAGACAAACACACCCTTAGCAGTGGTTACTTAAGTTTGTTAAAAGTTTAAAATATAATTTTTTTATTGCAATAATTACTCAAGTTTTTAACAATTACACTAATAGTCACTTGACTAGAAATGTTAACCTAAAATCTTACACGTCGCTATTAAATTCCATTGTGAACACGTGGTGCTAACTCATACATCACACCAATATGGTATGAAGAAACACAACTTTGTTAGGCAATTCTACTATATTGTTTAATGGAGAACCTTGGATCAATACCGAAAATGATATTGAGGAAATATGGGATTACTAAAAAAGTTGCAGTTTTAATTCAATATAACTTTAAATCGTTTTTCGTTACACAGGCACCATTTTTTTAATCGCGACTTAGTTTGACATGGCGTACTAGTTTGTAAATCATTTGGAATAAAATTCCTAAAATATAATGCCTCTAACTTGAAATTCAGCCAAATCTACTAATTAGTGCCTTCACTCGGTTTTCTTGTTGTGTTATCGCTCTGTAGGCTTGATTGATGCCTATTTATTATGAAAATCATTCCAGCTCCACTCTCACCACCAATAGATAGAAAAATTAGCTGGCCATCCAAATATCATGGGATTCTCGACATGCACTTTGACTCAATCACCACCAATCTCTCTATCACTTTCTAGATATACACACACACATTTATGCAATATAGATGTATATATCTTCTTGCCAGCCTTACCATTTTTGTTCTTCTTTCTCAAAATACAAATTAGAAAGAAAAAAATCAGCTCAAAACAAAACGTAAAGGAAGATGTGAAATGAGGTCATCAAATACTAATCCATTCAAGGATCAGCCTTACTCTGTCGCAAAGAAATTTGTGCCTTATACATTATGTGCTTTTCTCCCTGTAGCCCTCATTTATTTATATTTCCATCCTTTCTCTCTTTCTCCCACCGATCAGCTATATTGGAACAGTCGCGTCGTCGTCCATTCTCCTCCTCCTATTTCGCTAGGTATGTTGACCTATAGAATTATATATATAATCTTAGGTATTTTGAAGCATTCGTTCTTTCATTATGTGTTTTATAGAGTTGGTCTCAAGTTCGGTGAAAGGAAGAGGATTCACATTGGTAACTTCGTCAAATTTTGAGGACCAGAAGAATTTTTTTTTTTTTCATTTCTTTAGGGTTTTTTGCACTTCAAACAACCTCATTGGTGGAATTTTTCTATTCCTAACAAGAAATAAATTAAGCAGAAAATATTTTTTTCCCCAGAGGGGGACAATGTATTCGACCTCGAGCCAATGAGAGTTACAAAGATATGCCAGAACTAAAGGAAAATTTCCTGCTCAAAACGTCATCTGCCCTTGTCATGCTCCTCATTTATCATACATAAATTGCTTTGTTTTCATATGTCGTTTATGTAGGAACAAACAAGTTCATTTGTTCTTTTGCAGAAGAGAGGAAAAAAACTGGTGTTCGAACATCATGTGACTACAGCAATGGGAAATGGGGTCCAACCAATTTAGGCCCTTTATACAATGGCACAACCTGTGGGATAATTAAGCAAGGCCAAAATTGCATGGTTTTTGGCAGGCCAGACAAGGATTACCTTTATTGGAAATGGACCCCTAAAGAATGCAAACTCCCCAGATTTGACCCCAAAACTTTCCTTCAACTCCTCAAAAATAAGCACATAGCCTTCGTAGGGGACTCCTTGGCCAGAAACCAATTGGAATCATTGCTTTGTTTGGTGGCCACTGCCTCAAACCCTAATCTTTTTTACACAGATGGCGAAGACAACAAGTTTAGGAAATGGAATTTCCCTTCTCATAATATGAATGTATCGATTTATTGGTCTCCATTTCTAGTACGAGGTATTGAGAAAACCCTCGAAAACAATTTCAACACATTGTACTTGGATTCTGTGGATGAGAGATGGGCTTCAGACATGGATCATATAGACATTCTTGTTTTGTCAGTTGGACATTGGTATTTACATCCTGCATATTATCACTATGGAGATTCTGTACTAGGTTGTCATTACTGTCAAAACTGTACAGAAATTGGATTCTATGATGTTTTTGGTAAGGCATTGAATACTACATTTCAAACAGTCATAGAAAGAAGAGGATCTGATCCCGGCGGGAGTGAAATTAGTGTGGTGTTGACTACATTTTCACCGGCACATTTTGAAGGGGAATGGGACCAATTTGGGGCATGTTCTAAGATTAAGCCTTATGATGAAACTGAGAAGAAGCTTGAAGGAATGGATTTAGAAATGAGGAAAGTAGAATTGGAACAAGTGAATTTTGCAAAATTAAAGGCTGAGAAATTCGGTAACATAAGATTTGAATCATTGGATGTGACAAAATTGGCTTTGTTGAGACCGGATGGGCATCCCGGACCTTATATGAACCCCTTTCCATTTGCCAATGGAATTGTCGATCGTGTACAAAATGACTGTGTTCATTGGTGTTTACCAGGGGCAATCGACACGTGGAACGAGATTTTTTTAGATGTCATCAAGAGATGGGAAAGTAGAGTAGGAAGATAAGGATTTCTGTTTTCTTGCATTTTACGTGCAGTATTTGACATGATCGAATTAACTTATCTCGACTGATTTAACTTATCAAATATTCCGTTATTGTTCTTTAATTTGGGTGGGGATGAGAGGGTGGGTGGGGGTGGTGGGATGAGGGATAATGGTAAGCTCTGTTTGTTGGGATTAAAATCAGATTTTTATTAGATTTTGATAAAATTAATAAAAAGTGTAATTGAAAAATTGTGAAATCAATAAAATATGTGGTTAAAATTAATTGTTGATTTTAACTTAAATTAAAATTTTAATTTTAATTCATACCAAACAAGGCCTAAGATAAACTATACAAGGTCCAGCCCACAAAAGTTTCACATTCTCTCTCTCTCTCTCTCTCCCTCCCCATTTGTATAGAGATTGTTTTGATTTAAGGTTTCTTTATTTGTTGTATTTTGTTTTATCCCAATTGACGATTGAGGACAAAATGATCGGAGGGAGGAGAATCAACCAATGAGTGCAATAGAGCTTCACTTAGGGATTTGTCTCAAAATTAATTAGAGAAGTAATCTCTTGACTTATTTATTATTTATTCGTTTAATTTAGTCATGGTTTGATTTAGATAAAATTCATTTTTTAGTAAATTTTGATAAAAAAATTAATGAAATATGTAGAAGGGTCGAAGATAATGGGTAGAGGTGGCAATGGACCGAACCGAGCCGGCTCGGCCCATTGCCGAACGAGATCGGCTCGTACTCGGACGAGCCGAGCTCGTGGCTCGTTTAAGCTCGGCTCGTTGGGTTTTGGGCGAGCTGGCTCGTGTCCGAGCTCGCCTGCTCGGTAAATTTTTTTTTATTTTTTATTTTTTATTATGCATTCAAAAATTCAAAAAAATATATACTATGTACATATACATTTTCTAATTTTTTT
>CAIGRB010007173.1:24894-59692 GCA_903798255.1 Fraxinus quadrangulata | reverse complement strand
CTCGTATCCATTTCTATTTTTTTACGAGCTCGAGCGGCTCGTGGGCTGTTACAGTACGAGCTGAGCGATCGAGCCGACGAGCCGCTCGGCTCGATTGCCACCTCTAATAATGGCCAATAGCAAGGATAACCCAAATTCTAGTTCCGACTATCTAGCTCAAGTTTGCAGTCGTGCATTTTAAGGTCCATTTACTAACTGAACCTCTTTTCCATTCAAATATACTGCAGGACCTCCGAGGCCCAGACCATTATATCAAAATCTTTAAAAAAAATTTTAGATAATTTCATTTTTGACCTTATATTTACAAAAGTCATATAAATTAGTAATTGTAATTCTTTTAAAAAGGAATAATTAGAGTTGTACTCCCCAGTCTTGATGGTAGCTAATTTTTGGTCCCTAACCCCGACCTATTTAAATATATGAAGTGGAATGTAATGGAAATTGCCAATTTGAATATTTTAACTTACACGTAATTTAGAGTTTGACGTTACGTGATTTGACATTTTTGTCATCCAACTTAAATTTGGTGAAAGTAGCGTGAAATTTTAACGTCTACATTTGTAGTTCTATCACGAGCGGATCCATGTTCATAATTTTAAATAGGATATGAATTATAATCTCACTTTTGAAGGTTAAAGTATCATATCACACCAATTGAAAGGTTAAACGTTACTCTAATTTTTTCTTAAAAAAATGTAAGCCTTAGTTGAACTCGATCGATACAAATCTTTTTGCATTATACTTGAAGTGCTCTCATCATGATTCTTGTATCATACCTCAAGTCATCTATGTTTCTTTATAACTATCATTTCTCGTAATAAACTTGTTTCTTTATAACTATCATTTCTCATAATAAGCTATCTTTAGGCCCACCTAACGTAGCTATACAAAATGTATGAGAGAGAGAGAGAGAGAGCAACTTAGGTTGAGCATGAGCAATATCTTCTGCATATAGAGATTGAACCATCAAAGTACAGGAGCTACTGATTGACAATGAAGTGACATTGTTGGAGACAACTTAAGAGTGCAAAATAATTATAAACAATTTTTCGCACTTGACAATGGTTGGTAGTTAGGGGTAACACCTTTGTGATTGATCCATATTCTAATAATTACACCTAATGAGCTACGTGACTACGTCCTTCCACATAAGTTTGGAATCTTTTTTCTTCAACTTTCATTCTAAAATCATTTTTTTTTCATATATATAATGAATATTCTTTTATTACCTTGCTTTTACTCTTTTTAATTTACTATTGTTTATCATCGAACCAAATGTGACGTGAACTGATGATAGATGTCAGCTAAATGTCAAACTGGCCATTAATAATGACTTTGAAGTTTTTTTTTTTAAAATTAAAAAGTTTAATCTTGATAAGAAAGTTTTGGGTAGAGGAATAATTTAAGGGATTGCACAATTGTTTTAATAACAAATTAGAGTAAATGGTGCTTGCCTATTATAATAGTTAAATCAATTTTTAACGACGATACAAATGTCACGCAATAATTTTCGGTACAAATTAAAAAGGTAAAACCCAACTTCATAAAGTGAATAAACAAGATGACGTGATCATTTAGCCCTCAATTATTGTGTAAATGTATGATTAAAAATAAGTATATTGAAATAACTATTGTACTTAATATGAATTTTAACAATTTTTGCTTGTGTGGGGGTCTAGTTTGTGCACATGAGATTGATCCAATGTCACTATCAATAAAGCCCCACATATCTCACTCACAAAAGCTTAGATGCCTATTCCATCTTTCTATGATTGTGTGTCACTTTCAAAACTCTGTATGTTACAGAAATTTGCGTCATCAAAAGTCCCACACCCAAAATCATGCAACCGTACAATTTACTTTTATACCTACAAGCTTCCCAAAATTTTGTACTAATTAGCATCAAATTTAGTAATTAATTATTCTGTCGGTTTAGTTCATTATTTCTATGACACAGACTTTTGAGGGACATTAGCATTCTAAGCCTATGTTTGACTCCCATTTTGGGTAAAAAAAAAAAAAATTTGAAATAATGATTGATAAAAGATTGTGTGGTTAAAAAGTAAGGAGAATTTTTTGGTTTATGTGTAATATTATTTTATTGATAGAATGTGTGGTGGAAATGAAGAATGAGAAATAGAATGAGAAATAAAATGGGTTTCAAACAGGGGCTTAATGAGGACTCAGAAAGATAAATGACATTTTTAAAACAGTACCAAGAAATGAAACAACTATTACAAAATAAAAAAAATTCTGGAATAGTGATTGATGGAAGATTGTGTGGTTAAAAAGTAAGGAGAATTTTTGGGTTTATGTGTAATATTATTTTATTGATAGAATGTGTGGTTGAAATGAAGAATGAGAAATAGAATGAGATAAAAAAATGGGTTTCAAACAGGGGCTAAATATTTTGTGCCCAGCCAGAAACGAATCATTAAATTGAAGAATAGTTGTGTCACTAAAAGGACAACAAAGTAAAGAAATGAAATATATAAACATTGGTATATCAATTCCTTACCTTTGATGTTGTTTTCTCTAAATTTATATGAGATTAAAATATAATCGAAATTAAGTGATGAGCGACGTATTTTTAGACTTTGTAAGGGCCACTAGAAAAGAAGATTTATATCTTTTCGCCATACTAAATATGTAAGAAAATGTACTTCACTTGAAGAAACAATTTAGAGTGTGTTTGAGCTACATTATTTTGGAAGAATGTATTCTGGAATAATAAATTGATGGAGAATGTGTGGTTAAAAAAAAAAGTTATTGATATGATGGAAAATGTTATTTTATTGAAGAATGTGTGATTGAAAATGAGTAGAAAAATAAGAATAAAAATTTTAATGTGTACCAAACAGGACCTTAGTCGTAAGGAAGGGAAAGGAAATAATGTCAGTGCAATAATGCACGAAAAGGTTAGAGAGGGGGGGGGCAAAAAAAAAAAAAGGCTGATTAGCCATCTTTCGTTTCTTGTTTTTTAGACAAAGATGCTTTTAGGCCAAAATTGAAATGCTCTCACGTGATAGCTGCTGCCTTTGAGCTTTTTCCCACTCATTTAAGTGAGAAGATGGCCACTCAACCAACATCGATTACAAATCCACTGACCCCTTCTTTCTGATGTTCCATTTTGTTCTCCCATTTTCAAACTCTCTCTATGTATACATAAAAATATACGTATTTATATTTGAAGTCGAAATCCTAGTGCCTTTGTCAATCACAACTCCAAATTTGATTATTCAGTTAAATTTAGGTTTAATTGATTTTGGTACTAAAAATACTATATTTGTGAGATTGGCACTAGACTCACTTGCACCATTAGATACATGTGAAAATCACACGACAATCGAACCTAATGCACCTCGTGTGGCTAAAACCAACTAGACTAAAGCTAGACCCCGCTCGTGCACAAACACACAGAGGATACTCTGAATTATAGAACTATAATGAAATATACCATCGATCAACATTTATCGAATTTTAAAAAGAACAAGTTTGATCCTCTTATCTTTAATTTCTCAAATCGAAAATCTTGATGCATATAGATACAGATGGTCCAATGGGAGTAAGATAATGTTTATCAAGGAGGTCCAATCATGTGTCTTTATATAGAACTTTTTGAGACATTATTAACCATGGGGACGATTCTCTTTGTAAATAATAATCAATTTCATTTTCTTTTAAAGTTTTCGCAAACCTATTATCCAATGGAAACTACAAAAAGGGATGATAACATATTGCCTCGTGTGATTCTAGTAGAAAATTACAATTTAATATGAGTGTTGAAATCTTTAAATATCCATATATTTAGTCCATATTTGAGTCTGGTGCGCACATTTTAAATTCTTTACCATTATTAGTATTAAATAAAAGCTACAAGAACACAAATAACTTGGTAACAATTAATTTATATACAGAACAACATATATGAAAATAAAATCATCCGAGGATCGTACTAAATTCAATTCACTCGTAAAAATAATAATAATAATAATAATTTCTTTTATGTTCCTATATCACATAATCTGGTCCAAAAGACAAACGTATGGCTAAACTTTGTTTATAATTGATTAACACTAGAAAGAAGTAAAAGCTAATAAGTTAAATTTTACTTAAAATTTTAAAAAGTAACTTATTGCTAGCTAAGCTAGCTATCAAGAATCATATGGCAGACATGGTATCCAGCTCCTACATCACTGGCACTGAATATTTTCTTCCTTAGACAATAATGCTTTGCAGTCTTCCACTAATTATCCAATATATTCAATCAACTTTATTCCATGTACTCCTCACCGACTAGCTACAAGTTTATTTTCGTATATTGTTGCAACAACATTGTACGTACCAATGTACCAAATGTCCTATCAAAAATAATATAAGCTCATTATATAAACGGTTTAATAATTATACTCAACTGTACTAAGCATAGTGCCCCAATATCGACTGTGACCCTGTTAGCTGTAATATCTCCTTAATAAGAAATCGATCAAAAATTGAATAACAAGCTAAGCAAACACGCAGATTAATTTATAATCTGCATGCACCTCGAATACATTAATGTGTATCCCAGCTTGATTAAATGTGAAATCTTGATTTCTGATTTGAAAAATGGCACCGTGACAAAAAAGTCTGGCCAAATTCTTTGATAGAAGGCAGCATGGCGGGATGTGATTGACTGAAAAAGTTGATCGTATTTTAAACGGTCTCATGATAAAATGTCATGTGCTATTATGTCAAGTGCTATATCATTGTAGCACGATTCTTCTGATTTTGGAAGGTCTAATTTGTATTGGAAGTTGTAGAAAATTTAGACGCATAGGAGATTCCATTTTATTGCTCCAAGAAACACTAAAATTCAGATTCATGCATGGATATCATCAGAACCTGACGAAGCTGAAAGGAAAAAAAATGTCACCAAAGATTTAAAACATGGATTTTTGAAGAGTTGAAGACATTGAATGTATAAATAAATCCAAGCTGACATATAAATATCCAAGTGAGGAAGTACTATTTCTTTTTGTTTTTCACAACTTAACTAAAGGGACTTGAAGAAAATGACCAAACGAATCTACATATTTCCAAAATAAGAAAAATGCCAAGTTATTGGATATGTTATCTATTATCAGACTTATCTTAGTTTACCATATGTCAATTCTTCAACAGTACATTTTTATCCTTTTTTGAGTAATAATAGTTCGTTCAATTTCAATAATTTAATTAGCTAGACAGTTCTTAGAAGAATAACAATAAAGAATGATTATAATCTATGTTGAACCAACATATTTCCTATTTTTTTAAAAATCAGAACATATTATTGAATCATATGGTCATGAAGTCACGAACCATGCTGCCAAGATGGAATAAGGAATACGATCATACCAGACATGATCACCATTTAAAGTAGCTAATGAACGTACAACAGCAAGTACCACAATTCACTTTAGACAAAAGTACTTCAATATGCCGTAAAATAAGAGCATTAACTACAAGTTACGCCCAACATATGTCATTGAAAAGCACGTAAGGCTTCACATTCGGCTATATCTAGGACAATAGAACAATCACGAGCATAAGGGATACTATTAACAAGAAAGAGTAAAACTTTGGATGGGTCTGGGGACTAACAAAATTAGCAAGGCTTAAATTGAAACCAACGAGTAAATTCGAGGACTAAAAGCATAACTAATCCTTTCGCATATTAATCTTATCCGAGGAGACATTCCAAATCATAAATAATGTTATTTGAAGGGCAAAAAAGTGGTAATCTAACTTACCAAATAACTTTTAATAATGAAAAGTCTCCAACAATCAATACACTTCATGCGATTATTAATTAATTAGTATTATATACATGAATCTATGCGAGGAAAAAAGGGAAGAAGATTTGTCTCCTTTAGGGTATGCATCGCATTCATAGAATTCAAGATTTCGTACTTTATACAAGACTCTTTTAATATGGATGCGAAAGATTGTTAGATTGAGTATACTAACTAAAACAAATATATACATGTAGACGAAATCTAAGCTCGATATTTTATTCGCAATTAATATAAAAATATTATAGAGTTTAAATGTTGGATATTTTGGGAAAAATAATTTAATTGATGTATGAGACAAAAGAACATTGGAAAGGATGGGAAGGGCAGAGATTCCAGTTGTTTAATGGAGGAATGGGATGGGGCATTCCTCCTACACTTTGTTATCTCATGACCAATGCCTTTTCTGCCACTCTTCTATGCCGCAACTCAAACTTCAGCCTGTAATATAAATGTGCGCAGGCTCCGGCACAACGAAAGCGTAAGAAGAGAAACAAACATAGAATCGACGAACTCAATTGGTTAAGAAGAACATCAACTATGAATTGATAGAATTGGAAAAGGTTTCGAAGCTCTTAAGAATCATTTTTAGTATTCTTTAAAATTTACGGATTTGTCGATCCAGTGTTTACTTTAGGGTTTAGTTGCATCATCATATATATGAATTCTCAAAAACAAAAAAAAAAAAATCTTTGAAATTTCGTAATAAGTACAAAATCCAACATCACTTCCTCCATCACTATCATTTTTTAAATACAGAGACTCTTCATTTGCTTACATCATTGTCTCAGAATTTGTCCCCAACTTTTCTATTTTTCACTGCCTATGGAGTCGTGCATTCATGCACGAGACATAATACACACACGTACATACATAAATATATATACGTATATCTATGTTTGTACCATGTATATGAAGACAAAGAAAATATATATGCTGGCTTTTATCATAAACAGCTGCATAATTTTCACTTCTTACAACAGTACAGTTTCTTGTTAATGAACGGTCAAATACTGTAATGTCCTGTCAAATCTCCTTGTCCATTACAAAGGTAGAAATCAAAGCATTTAACTCATGTCTAGTACATTTAGCTTGACTGTACCATATATCTTGTCGAAACCTGTGTATCAAATATACGTTCATGACTTATTAGTAATGAACAATATTGAACATTATTTTACGGTGTAAATTATTCAATACTCTCTAATACTGCATAGTCCATTATACAGAACATGACTTTACAGTTTAAATTATTCAATACTCTCTAATGCTGTATAGTCCATTACACAAAACATGACATCAAAGTCCAGCTTACTTTGGTCATCATGCATTTATGTTACACAGTCACTCTGTGAGTCAATTGACTGATAACAAAGTAAAGTAATCGATATTAAGCATCACTTTGTAATGATGTAATATATTTCCAACTGCATCTCCAATTATGATGCAGTATTTATTGTAGAAGAAGTTAGCATGGACCGATAAAAGTACACTGGAGAATTCGACTACTCTTTATAACTACTGTCACAAATTTGTACCCATCATACGTCAGTCATTCAGCTGATAAATTATAAACAGTATATATGAAGTACAAACTCGGAAGAGACTGTATTTATTCACTAGCATTTTCCTTTTCATCAGCAGACCTTTTTTGGAATTGCAGTTGAATAATTTGATCGCCTGTTGACATCGTCATTCCCATCTCCGAACAGAGTAGGTTAATTTCTTTTGTACAATTAGCAGGAGATCGAGCTGAGCCACGCAACTTCCGAGTCTATAATAGTTCATTTTTAATATAAAATAAGGGATAATTATAGCAACGGTATCAAACATTTCATTTGTGTCACCCACCATACCAAATCTTTTAAAAATTCTCACATAGAGTACAAATGGATGATTTCCGCTAGTTTGACCATTAGATGACTAGAATAATAAAATTTGACTTGTTTTAACAAAATTTTAAAAGGGTAACATTGTAAATTTACAATTTTCACAAAACACATACTTATATAAAAATTAAAGTTAAAAAAAAAACAAAAAACAAAACCACACCCACCCACTCTCATCTCCTTCTTCCCCAATCCCTTCACTCAAAAACCAAAACCACCCTCACTCAGCTGCCGACCGCCATCGTCTCAACCTCCAACCCCAATGTCACCTCAAAACTAGAACATGGCATGTTGACCGTTATGCTTCAGTGATTATACAAATTCCAGAAAGCCCCAATTTTAAAACCCTAAGAAGCCATATCTCTCCCCTATCCACTTGTGAGAAAGGTACAAGAATTGGAGCGCATGGTACATTGGCAGCAACGGAATTGAAGTGTTCTGGGTTTTATTTCATCACTTACTAATATTCTGACACTGATTGATGTATAATGAAGAGAGCGCATGACATTTTCACTACCTAGCCGTTGGGAGAGGGCGTGGCGCTGCGAGTCCTCCTCCTCATATTGAAGAAGGGTTTTCTCGAGGAACACGTCTTCATCAAACTCCTCTTCTTCCATGGATGCGTGTTGCTTCTACGGGGATGACGGTGTCACCGATGTCGGAATAGGCGGCGTTGGGAGTTGCCATTGGTGCCCATGGGTTGTGGTGGTTGTATGGAGATGGGGAAGATGGAGATGGTTTGGATGGGTGGGTTGTTTTTTATTATTTAATTATTTTAATTTATATAAAATGTAAATTTACACATTTACCCTCTAAATATTAGTCAAAATTTGGTTAGACGGCGGACTTTTGGTCAACTAACGGTCAAATTAACGTAATCCATTCATTTGTACTCCAGGTGAGAATTTCTGAAAGATTTGGTATCGTGATTGAAATTTTCCCTAAAAAAATGCTAAGTATAGTGGTTAAATGTACATCTATCTAACATTTAATTTAGAAAATAAAATCCGTTTTATTCGTGTGGGGTGTTAAAGCCAAGATTTTTTAAGTTTTAAAGAAGCACTCATCAATTCATATCGAATACCTAATTCTAGCCAGATCAGTTGAGTAATAATACGATTTTAGTATGTAAATATTCTTCTAAATATCTCACAAAATTGTAACTTGGGCATCAAAAGGCCGTCGTTTGGAAGCAACATATTAGCACATTTGTTTTGCCCCCTAAACTTCCACTACTGTGGGATTTTTTAGGTTTAACAAGCTAATCTTAGCACCCTAACATATAAAAGGAGAAGGAAAAAAAATCATAAATCTTTTATGTATTCTTTTTCTTGAAAATGTATACATGCATGACTCACATAAAAATAAGCAATTAAGCATGATTGCATATAGTTCATTTAGGATAATGCTAAATCAAAGTTTAATTCACACACGTGTGAGTGTGTGCGCTCGCGGGGGTTATTAAATACTGAATTTGGGAGAGAGCAGGGCCAGAAAATTTTCCTTGGACTGAATTGAGTGGTAAAGTGTCAGAATGAATTAATGGCAGGAAAAAAGGGCTTGTAGTTTGAAGAAAGAAATGGGTTTTTCAAATTAATGGTCTCTGTGAAGAGGATCTACTCATAATGTTTGTGGAATTATAAGGCTTGCTCCTTCTGATAACTCATAATTGACTAGCTCGGGGATTAAAAAGCACAGTCACCACAATAGAGTGGTAGTTTTGAATGCAAAATTTTGAAAAATAAGACTCTTTCGTAATGGGACAGCCGAAAGTGTGGACCTCAGCAAATCATTTTAGTAAATTTTATAAATGCTGCGGTCGTAAATCTAACATCCCACATCAATTAAAGTCGAAACAAATAAATAATATATATAAGAATTTGGAGTGTTATTTTAAGATGAAATTACAAGTCTTAACAAATGATCAATGAAATAAATTTTAAGATTGATATTGTCAAACGAACTAGGATAGAGAACATGTATGAGAGAGATTGGTCATTATATATGGGAGTAAAGAGATGCTGGGGTTTTACTTGTTTGGAATATACGAATAGTCAGCAAGACTAAAATCGATTCAGCGTGAAGGAAAAGGGCTAAAGACTAATGGAAGAACAGCTCAATCCTTTAGCTGTTACTCATCTTCTTCAACACACTCTAAGGAGCTTATGCATTCATGAAAATTCACAATGGGTTTATGCAGTTTTTTGGAGGATTTTACCAAGAAATTACCCACCTCCAAAGTAAAAAATACTGCTAATTTTTCATCAAATTCTTGCGTATTATGAAATATCGAAAAGTTTCCATTTAAATCTTCGAAAAAAAGCAGTTAGATCCAATGCAATATGTAATCGATTCATCATTTTTTTTTTCCCCCTGTTTTCTAGGTGGGATGGCCAAGGAGGAGTATATGACAGATCAAGAGGCAACAGGAGGAACTGGTATTATATATATATAAGGGTCTTTATACGAGTACTAAATTATGCAAAATCACTTATTTTTATTGATTTATTTATGTTGAAGATATCATGTTTAGGATATTGGGTTGGGAAGATGGTTTCTGCAATTTTGCTGCTTCAACATCTGAGATTAATCCTAGTGAATGTCCGGCCGGCTCCTCGGTTTACGAGTATCAACACTATCAGGGACTGCAGCCTGAGCTGTTCTTCAAGATGTCCCATGAAATCTACAATTATGGTGAAGGGTAAGGAGAAATTGAGAAACCATTTTTATTGGATGAATTCAGTAAGAATGATACAAACAAGCTGATCCCTTTTTTTCTTTTTCTTTTTTCTGAAGTTTAATTGGAAAAGTAGCAGCAGATCATAGCCATAAATGGATATATAAAGAACCAAATGATCAAGAAATTAACTTCTTATCTGCATGGCATAACTCACCTGATTCTGTAAGAAAGTAATCCTTTGAATTCTTGTTAGTTCAACTCATTAGTCTATAATTTCATGCTGTAATTGTAATAAATATAAGACTATATTTTATTTTATATATATTGCTCATTTTCTTAATTAATATTTACTTATTTGATTAATCAACAGTATCCCAGGACTTGGGAAGCTCAGTTTCAATCTGGAATAAAGGTATTACATCAAAGAGACATCATATGACAACATGTTTGGGTACATTGGACAATACAATGGATAAGATTCTTTACTTATTTTCAGAGTACTATTATGATACGCTTTACCAAAATGAGCTATCATGGCTTATATTAATCAAATTGAATTGTATTACAGACTATTTCCTTGATTTCTGTAAGAGAAGGTGTTATTCAGCTAGGAGCTGTTCATAAGGTCCTCTTTCACTCTCTCTCTCACACATACACACAAAAGAAGTTAAAATCTTGTCTATATGTTGAGTCGAACGTGCTCTAAATGTCTCGTTTCTCTTGTCGTGAACTGGATATATATGAAGGTTATTGAGGACCTGAGCTATATTGTGTTACTAAGAAAGAAGTTCAGTTACATTGAAAGCATTCCAGGGGTTCTTTTGCCACATCCATCCTCTGCAGCATACCCCAATGCACCAGAAGCATTTCATTATCAGAACAACATGATACCCCCTACTGAATTCTACAATCATTTTAATCAGCCAATGAAAATAACCCCTTCAATGAGCAGCCTAGAAGCACTTCTCTCCAAGCTACCTTCTGTTATCCCGGTATCGTCCCTCCCAGTTTCTGGTTATTATGAACCTCAGACTCAACACTTAGCCTCGACTAGTCCTATGGAGCTTATGGGAGTCGAGAAAGTGGCCAAGGAAGAGTTCGAAGATGAAGGAAACGAGAAGGATGTTGGAGAGACGAGCAATTCTGCACCGCCTTATCACCACCATATGCATTTTGCTTATCATCATGACCTAAATTTAAGTAGCAGCCTGCACAACAATTGATGTTAATCATGGTTTCGATCATGACAACGATTCTATTGTTGTAGCATTTGATCAGACCGTGTCTTCATGGCTTTCTTTAGTAAAATAATGAAGCATTTAGTTAGCTGTGAAATGTTAATTTCATATCAATCGAGTGTATCTATCTTTTGTCACATTGCCAATATAGCCCAATAAGTTTTTCTTCTTTTCCTAATTCTTCCTTGCATCACTTGGAAGCATATTTAGCTAAGCTTTAAAAATTACTTACAAGTAAATAAATAATATCTAAACAAACATTTTTATTTATTAAAAATTGAAAATGAGAAAGTTTTTTTGAGAGGAAGGTAGGAATTATTTTTAAAAAAATAAATAAGTTTTTCACTTAAAATTTTAAAAAATAAATAAAGTACAAATATTTTATTCATTAATTTCTCCAGTTCAAAAATGGGTTTTATATTTGTTGGCTACTTGGCTTCCAACTCCATTTCATCAATTATACAAAAAAGAATTAAGTCTTATTTTCAACAAATAATGAAATTATCAAAAACAAAAAAATTCTTGATTGATTTCAAGTCTTTGTAAGACACTAGCAATCTTATTTATTTGTTTATGTTAATGAACAAAAGCAAAAACAAAAACAAAAACAATAATATTTCATTCAACTTGAGTTCGTTCTTTTCGTGTGCTGAATTGATTTTCTATCTATTACAAGTGTTAATCTTAATCGAAATAATAGTAGTAGTAATAATAAGAACATTAATTTCATATAGATTTTGGGAATTATAAGCTCTTGGATAATAATGTGCAGTCATCAATTATTGACACCTTAAAAATACAAAAACACATGAAAAATATTCGTCTACGATATTGTCAAACACATGAGATTGCTTGTGATTAAATACTTCATTATTATGCTATATAACTTCAACATCTCAATCGGTGGTTGGTTTCATATCAAGTGGTATCGAACAATATGTGATCATTGAATTCCCAACGATTGATATCAGAGATTTTGGGCATAATTAACACAACAAACAGCATAGTCATCTATCTACTACTTAAATTAACAAAGCAAACCAATAATACTTTTGTCTTCTCCTTGTGACTTGTCTTATTACGTGCCAAGTGGAAATGATAAGTAAACATTAGAGAGCAGTATCATTTGAGACATGATTTTTAAATAGACTAAAAGATATAACTGCAATTATTCCAGAATCCATATTTTGATCTTCCTCTTGACCGGTCCATTTCTGTAATTCAAAATCAGGGGGTGAACCGTGAATGTCATCTGTATATATAAACTGATGTATAGATTTTCTCAACTGAAATTGAAATGCATCTACAGTGTTACAAATCAAATCACCAAGTAAACAACAATTCAGATGTATATCACATTATTATGTGACCTAAAATACAGAATTCCAAAAGGATGTAACCCGTCTTTATTTTTATCGAATTTCACGGTGCCCAGACACAGAATCACATTATGAAATCATTTTCTTAAATCGTCACCAGATTTGCGAACAGTCCGGAAAGACAAATTTTGGATTAAAGATTGTGTTTCTTGAATCAATGATCTGTTATATACATAATAATACGAGAAATATGAAAATTTCCGAGTGAGTTAGTTACATCTAATTGAAGAACGTCGTGCCATTACTTTGAAATTTCAGTGTCAAAATTGGGAAGATTTGTTATAGCGCCCACGAGTTCTTGATAACAGTGCCATTTTTTTCGTAATGATGCAAATACGAATTTTTCCGTCCCAAGATTTTAAAGACAGACTGGGCTTGAGTTTTGGTGGGCTGATTCCAACTCTTAACGGGCATGAAACCCTACTGGCTATTTTTGTAGGCAGGCCAGTCCAACTCGTCATTTTCTCTACATTTATTGCCTCCACATCAATCTATCAACTACCCGTCGATATTGATTGTGTTTGAACAACTTGGTTAAACCTATTTACAATTGAACTGATTCAAATTCATATCGCTTAAACCACATCGGGCGTTAAAGAACCGTTGATCTCAAAAAATTCCTATAACACTTTTTTTAAAAGAATCCCTTTGTTACACTCGACTTAAAGGAATCTTTGTAGTCACTCGTAAAGAAACAAATTGGGAGCATAGATAATTGCAACTATGTACATATAAGATACTAGCAATGGAATTTCAATCCTTCAATATGCAGTTATATCTCAATTCCACTTGTCCATAATTTCTACCACAATGACATAAAGAACAAAACCAACCATTTACAAATGGACGCATTGCTCACTTGGCCCCACTGTCACCATGCTCCATTGTTCTCCACTCACAAACTCAAGTCATGTGCATTCACATCAATTCAGTCACAATCAACTCTTCAATACTATGGATTCATTCACAGGACAATGGGATAATATTATATTTAAAATGTAGCAACATTTTTTATTAACACACCTGATTGGCATTACACATTTTTAACTTAACTGTTACTAGTCACGTGCGCACGTGCCTTGGATTCTTGTACTGGTAACATACTGCCATGATCTGAAATAAACTTTAAGACAAACATTCAGACATTCCTGTGCAAGAGTTAAGTTAGTACTAAATAAAATGTCTGGTCCTAAAAGCTTCTACATGTAGCCCAAATTATTAAGCAAACATTGGATCTATCAATTTCTTAACTTTAAACAAGAACAAACTGTTTTGTCCTTGCCCAAGAATGTATCTAAGAGGCTTTTCGAGTTCTCACTAATCACTACTCCGTCCATGTCTGTTAATTTGACTAACGAAAATGTAAATGAAGTTGAGCATCATTGGAAGCAGATAATCCAATTAATTCAATACATTTTCATAGGACTTTAAACTTTTTTCTTCAAGACTACAATAGATTTCACTATTACGGCAAACTTAGCATTACGAGGAATATGTAATATACCTGAATTTTTAGCCATCAAGAAGTAATCCTGAGGAAGCTATGGTACAATAATCAACGTCCATGACCAAAGTTGAGTTGAGCACGAATATTAGAATGATTGTAAGCCGGAATACCATGGTCGAGGGGCTTTATTACAACAGACTCGTGCTGCCCTTCTTGCTCCTGAACTGCTCCAAACACAATCTCACTGGTCTTCAACGAAGTTTGTTCGTAGTACGTTCGTGGTACGGATGAATGATATTGATGATGATGTTGCTTTTTCTGAGTTTGCCGATTCTGGGGTTCACCTTCCCATTCATTGTAGAAAGCACGACTTTGTCTAAGTCTTTGCATTCTCTCAGAATCTTTGGACATGAAAGCATACGTTTTTTGAGGAGTCGGTGTCCTGGTTTCGATGGAAGGGGGCTCGTCTTCATCTGGTATAACAAAGCTGTCTTGTTGTACAGGCCATGTATTTGAATACGTCTGCTGTTGTACTTGGTTTTGATACTGATGATTGTATTGATTCCGTTTGAATAAGGGAAAAACTCCTCCAAGAATTTCAGCAGCAGATGCTCCAGTTTGTGCAACCAATCTCCCTAAAGACCCGAAAAAGCTTTCTTCGAGTTTTTCCTGCTCGTCTCCGGCCGGGATCAGTGGTGGTCGTACCGAAGATTTCAGCTGTTTCTGGTAAGCATTCTGATATACAGTACTTGCTTTCAAGATTCCTTGCTCCTTCAATGATAAATAACAGAAGGTAAAAGTTGGATAAGAGAGAGAATATACAAGCAAAGAGACAGTAATCGGGGTACTCTTCTTCGCATTTTCTTATTGTCATTGGGTAGCAATTTAAACCAGAAAGGTCGGGGGATTAATATGCAATGATTAAAGGAAGCTTTAACGTGTACAAATTGGAAACAAGTTACTTATTTTGACACTAAGGTAACAATTACTTATTCTAGAAAAAACCTTTTTTCCCTGAAAGTGAGAAAAAAGAGAGTGATTCAAACATATTAGATAACAAAAAGTTGATTAAAAGAAACTTACTTTAAGCTTAACCAAACACACACTCTATATTCATCCACTAAACAGTATAGGATCATCAGAGTATGTGGAACTCACATCTTGAGAAGATACAATTGAACCATACGTGGAACTCACGTCTCGAGAAGATACTATTGAACCGACTCTTCGTTGGAGCAAAGCTACCATATAACCGAAGAAGCCAGCTGCTATAAGCACCGCAATACCTGCAGTAGTTAACTTGCCATATAAATTTTTAACTGGAATGAACTTAAGGCCAAGAATAATACAATTTCATATATTTTACCCAGGGGAAAACCACTTCCATACTGATAAGCACAATCATCAAAGTGGAGTTGTATCTCACGAATCGCCTTATTTCCTCTATCTATAACAAGGAGAGAGCAACTGCTTCCTATATAGACCACATCAAAATCATTTGAAAATTTCGCATCTCCACTTGGTCCATCCACATGTCCATTTCCCCGACTCCCTTTACCTCCCGCTATGGTTGTCACCCCTAGAGAAAGAAAGCCAATCACAATGGATATTAGTAAAATACACTGCAATATTTTATGACTGTCAGTTAGCTAGTCTTTTTTGTTACAGAAGCTCCGAGATCAATAATAAATAGAAAGGAAATCAGATGGTGAACAAGTTCACAGAATTATAGGCATTCACCATAAATGCAAAACCTATGTCCCCTTGCTGCGCAGATTTGATAATCGAGAAAGAAGTTTTTACAATGAAAGATCTCACACCTATCTGTCTTATCTCACATGTGCAGAAAAACAATCCTATTCCACAACATGGGAACTAGGGTGGCCCAATACAAAAGCAATATACCCATATAACAAAAAGTTTGTACCTAGATAACGGGATAAGCAAACACTGTGATTAGACTTCGTTCGGTCCAACATACAAGATAAAAAAAAAAATGCAAGCATGCTCTCTGACTAAGTTGTTCATATTTTCAAAATACGAAGATGACGCTTATTGTTACTTAGTCAGAATGGTACACAGAATGCTTATCTGCAGACCATAACAACATATGCACAAACAAAAACCGTTACTCTGTTTGCTCAAAGACTGATCAAGAATAATCACCAGAATCGCTTATCTTCCTGATTGACATATTATCCGTGTCGGCGATGTAAACGTTTCCGCCATCATCAACCGTAATTCCCTTTGGATGATTCATCCTTGCTTGCCTCAATTTACCATCCACATATCCAGAGTATCCATCCGCTGACCCTGTAATCAGCCTTGGCCTGCTATCTGCAATTTCCCAAATTTACCAAAAGTTAAGTCCATGCAGAGTCATAAGATAATTTCAATTAGGGCTGCGGACATGAGTTGAGTACCAAGCATTACACTATCAATGTGACTACTCATTAACTTGAACAACCAACCACCAAAAAAGGCACTCCAGGTCACTCTGTTTCCCCCTGTTAGACCTCATTATCATCAATTCCAACCCTCTCCCACACGACATTTATGTAAAAAAGGCATAGGCAAAGGTGTAGCTTCAACTTCAAATTCATGGATAAGCTACACGTTTAACGCACTAGGCTTCTCAAACAAGCAGCAGTATAAACAAGTCATAGAAAAGCTAAATTCAGAAGCATCAAAGATTTATCATAACATGATGCATTTCCTAAATGGGTCATTGTTATTGTCATTAGAACCATTCAGCTACATGCGGATGAAAATTACAATATTCAGAGGCCAAGAAAGCCAACTTTGCTAACATCAGCAGCTCAACCTCAACAGAAATATCAAATTCCACACATTGCTAACAGTATCAAACCACTATAAGCAGAAGCAAAAAGTCGAAGTAAGGGCCAATAGATGCTGCAATGGAACAAACAATGCTAGTGCACGAGCGCCCACAAACACAATACTGAATAAAGTAATCACAACATATAACAATTGAATGCTGGTTTAGGACATACATAGGGACAAAGATGAAGAGAACTTGTAAAGATTGCTGTTAGAAGAATCCAAAATGAGAAGGTCCCCATTAGGCAAAACTTCAACAGAATGAGGTTCAATGCCAAGTTTGCTCCCATCAAACACTGTCTCCACTGTGTACCCGCTCTCAAATTTCATCATTGGACGCCCAGATATTGCTGTCACAAATCAAGCAAATCAAGACTATAAAGAACAATGAATAATATTCAAAGAGGGAGATCCTTCTTTACCTGTTTTAGTAGTTGCCTTGAGCGATAAAATCCATTTCATCAGCTTAGAAAATGCACTTGAGAAAAATCCATTTACAATTCCTGCCAAAAAAAACAATGAGAAACAGTTACACACACATCTCGCTCCGTACCCAAAAACAAATTGGTTCAAGATTCATATGCATATAAATGTGTCATGTGTGTATAGAACTACTTACTGGCAGGTGAAGAAATAGCTGAAACAGAATAAACACCATCAAAAAACAGTAGAATAGTAAAGAGCAACACAAAAGTATTTTTTCCCATTTTATATGCCATTAGCGGAAGCTGAAGCTCTGCATTTGATTCAAAGTAAAATCCTATGTGGGTTTTTTAAATTCTTGACGAAAGAGAAAAGAAAGGGAAAAAGTTATGGTTTTTTGAGGAGTGAGTGTGTGAAATAGTTGAAGAGATAGAAAAGATGAAAAAGGACAGAAGAGAGAGAAAAGAAGGCGCGGGGCGGGGGGCTGTGGTCCTGTGGAGAGTGAAGATCCCCTGGAAATGAGAATCATATGCTAATGTAGAGAGAGAAGAAAATGTAATCTTGTTGCTATTATTTTGTTTTATTACAGAAATTAAACAACTTATACAAAGATAAAGTCGTTTTGGAATTTGGCCTCTAACTTTTTAGCAATTTAACGTGTAGTTAAATAATTATTTGATGGAATAAGGTAGTGTGTTACGTGTATAATAAAAATATAATTCACGTTTGGTGAGGGTTAAAATCAGTCTTTTAGTAGGTTTTGATAAAAGTAGATGAAATATATGATTAAAAAATTGTGCGATCCATAAAATATGCGATTAAAATTAATTGTTGACGTTGATTTAGATTAAAATTTACTAACGAATCGGACTGAAGTTTTTTCATATCAGATGATAATACTTCCTTAAGAATCAAGAAATAAACAATAATTATGTTAAAATAATAATACTTCCTTTAATCAATAGCGATACATTAGAAAAAGCAAAGGGCAAATTAAATCTGATTATGAATAATAATAATAATATTGTGGTAATCTTCTTTCATCAACGTTAATTACTTGGCGGCGGTTGGTGCCATTTGCCAAATTTTAAATAATTGCAAAATACACTCTGAAATTGAGAGAGTAACGATTCGCAGCATCTATTTTTCTTTTATACTTCTTTTTATTACCTTTTGATTAGATCTTAGGATAAGAATGGATGAGTGAAGGCATCGGAACGAGATTTTAGTATTTTCGTTATCGTTTCATTTATTTATAATAACATAAATGATGATTAAAAAAAAAAGTGTCGATGACCTATTTGAATAGACAGTGAGGGGGCAAAGAACGAGTATTTTGCCATCCCTCGGGAGATGATGATGGAACTCGTCACTATTTTTAGCACAAATTTTGAAAGAATTATTGACAATTTCTTTAGAAGAAATTGGTGCAAAGAGTCCCAAACATTCAAATTCTTTATATTTTGGAACTAACATCCCAAACATAGAAGTGCAAAATTGGTCCATTTGAATGGATTTTGTCCAAATTGATCTTAGTTTTGCACGTGGATACCCCCTTTTTTGGAATAATGTATTTTGTAACAATGATTTTTTTGAGAATGTGTGGTTAGAAGGTAAAAAAGAAAATTAAGCCCTTATTTGATCCTCATTTTTTTCAAAATGCATTTTTTTCTCTTCTTTTCAACCACATATTTTTCAATAAAATAATATTATACGTAAATTCAAAACTTTTTATTATTTTTTAATCACAAATTTTCTATCAATCTATTATTTCAAAATGCATTCTATACCAAAATAGGACTCAAACATGCCCTAAATTTACGTGTTAAATTATTTGATTGGAAGAATGTGTGGTTAAAAATGAATTTGAGAAAAAAAAAAGATTTTTAAAGAATGAGGATCAAATAGGGGCTAAGATTATCGTGGGCTGAATCCATCAATTACGCTACTAATGACCTAGTTTTGGAATGTAATACCAAATTTGAAAACTTTGGGACAAAATTGTAAGAAGTTCAAAGATTTGGGACTATTTACACCAACGTCACATATTTGTATAGATTCCACTTGATTTTAGAATTTTGGGGATACTTCATAGCTGCATGGATTAGTTATTTAATTATGTATTTATTTTTCTTGACCTAGGGCAAGAATCTCAACATATAATTTATTTTTATTTTTTTTCATTGTCTTAATTTTTTGGTTGGGAAACTGCACCTTCATCTTTCACATATTTTCAGAAGTTAAAAAGTATGAAAAGTTAACCGGAAAGTGGAGCAAAATGCATCAACGGATTAAGATTAACAATTAATTCATTATTATTTGATATACTTAAAAAAAAAAAAAAATTCATTATACTTTTTCTCTGATTTGACCTGCTTTATCTTTGCATTAAATATGCGAATATTTATATATGTTAATGAACGTGTGTCATTTTGTTGATGAAGTAGAAAAATTGAACTCCAATGCTCGTTTTAGTCAACCACAAACTTAGAGCCCGTTTGAGCCCTCATTATAATTCAAGAATGTATTTTGAAATAGTAGATCAATGGAGAATGTATTGTTAAAAATTAAGTAAAAAATTTAAATTTATGTATAATATTATTTTATTGAAAATATGTGGATGGATAGAAAAAAAATATATTTTGAAAATTACGAAATCAAACAAGGGCTTTAAACTCTAAATTAGTAAATTGGCAGTAGCAGCAACAATAACAACAATAATAATAGAGGTAGCGAAGGAATAAAAAAAATATTACAATCAAAATCTTCCCCTCGACTAATAATTTGGAAAATGATAATGCGAATCAAACTACACACATTTTTAAATCGAAGATCATCGCTTGACTAATTTTAGAGAAAAATGAGTTTTGCTATTTGTACTAGGCCACATCGCCCCTCCACCCATTTGGCCCTTGTCTTTACAATAAGACAAGGGCCACATGCCCCTGATAAAGTAGCAAAGCCCTATATAAAATTAAATTTCGGGCCCACTGTGGGCTGCCCAGTGCAAAATGAAAATACTGAAATTCGGGCAATCCTCGTCTAGATGTTAGTTCTCGGCAAGTGGCAAGTCATTCTCAATGTCACTGGGTCATGTAAATCAGTAAATGAGTCGATTATACAAAGAGAAAATTACATGTGTTACCTGATTTTAATTAAAAAATTCATATATTACATTTCCACTTTTTTATCCTATTAAATATATAACAAAAATGAAACATCATAAAGAACTTAAATCTTAAGTTGATTTATTCGTATCAATCTGTCGAACAAGCCAAATCAAATTTCGCTTATATCACTCCTCAAAACAAGCTAAATCAATTATTCGTGGGTGGTTTCCTTTTTTCAGAGAGTTTCAGTGCAAACAAATAAAAAAAGAAAACAAAATTCAAAGGAAGTCCAACCAATAATTAAATATACCCTTCAAATTATATAGTGTTCATATCATGAGGGCTCAACTAAACTGGCTGAAATGAAGGTAAAACCATAAACATACTATAAGGAACAACTTGAAATTTTATATGAAGTTTGGTGACAATTTATGAAATCAACTCCATATAAATTGTTCTTACATTAGAATTCGAATATCAATAACAACGTAAGTAAGTAGAGTATATAGCACAAAGCTAGCAACAAATGAGGATACATGTTAGCTGAAGCGCGCCTACAAAATAAAATTTGACTCAATCAAGATGATATACTGCATACAACATTAAATAACTTCAGTGTATAATAAAAAATTTTAAATTTCTTCTTCTTTTAACCCGTCTAATATTGTCACCAAATATACTACAACTTACAAAGTTACGTATAAACGAGAGAGAGTATTTTTCAAAAAAAATCTTTTTGAAATGATAAAGAAGAAAACCTAGAGAGTACTCCCCTTCTAACTTTGCAAAAAAATTATGCTCTCTACTTTCTTTTGTTGCCTTTTGAGGACAGCATTTTCGATAAGGATAGCTCCTCTCATTCTCTTTCCTCCTCTCCTCTATTTGAAAAGAACAAATCTATTCCGCATGTGACTCTAAATATTTAGGAATCAATCCATGTAACCAGTAAGCCATGCATATTTGCCTAGGTACAATATGAACAAATAATCTAGCAACTATAAATAGAGCTATACAATTTGTTTTCGTTTTATGCTTAAATTCATTTAAAAGAAACTTTAAAACACCCAAATGAATAAACGATAATTCTCATAAAAAAAGAACATGAGAAATACGAGGCAAGTTAGATTAGTAGAAAAAAACAAATAAGAGTTAACTCATTTATATATAGAACTGGCATTAAAAAAGGAGCAAGGTCAAATATATACAAGAGGTGCCTTCTAATCTAGAGCAACCATTATCAACATCCGCAAAACTATACTCCAAAAGATTTTTGGCCCAAAAGACGCTTTCTAAATTAGAAATTTTCACACTCAAACCTAAACAGAAGCAGATCTGGCAAGAAAGCGAATTCTGATACCAACCCAGCGCTGTATACCATGTTAACGTCAATGATGGTAACTTTTTCCTTTTCACCAATAGAGACACCCAGCCTTACACCAACCACACAAGAAAAAGGAGAAGAATTTACATATGGTATTCCATTTAAAAGTTTGTTATAAAGACAACAAAACCAACTTCCAAGCATAAACTATGCCAGAGGGTTTGGACTTGAAGCAGTGGCGAGACGTTGAAGCAGCCTCACGACATCAGCAGCGTCATCAACGTAATATTTAGCCTTGCTTGGCTTTTGCCCAACGGTACAAGAAAAGATCTCAGGTGCTGCTAGGTATAAACTAGAGACACTGCTCAATATGCTTTCAAACATGTCTTCATCTGATCTATCATCGCCAATACACATCACAAAATCTGGCAGCTGTCCATTTTTGACCATCAGAACGAGGACCTTCTGGGCAACCAATCCTTTGGTCACTCCCTGCACATCAAGATGCAACAACTGAATATCAATCTTACCTAGATTATGTACATACATACATATATACATACATTTGTGTGCGCGCGTGTGTGTAGTAAGAGAGAGAGAGAGAGAGAGAACATACTTGTGGTTTCACTTCTACAATATACTGCCCCCTCTGAACAATTGCAGGTTCATTTGTAAGTACATTTTCCAAGTGATTCAACAATTCTTTGGACTGGCAGGAGCCAAAATCTGGGTCTGCATCCCGATGTTGCCACACCAATGCACTCTCTTTGATTTCCATATAGGACCCATCGGTCGCCTCAGTATACAGTTTCATAATGGGTTCCACGATTTCTTTCCATTCAAGATCAGCAGACAATGATTCCCAATCAGAGGTTTTATCCCACCTAAAGTAAATGACAGATAAAGATCTTGGTTTCAATACATATATTTAATAACCTGTTCTAGAGAAGAGAAATTCAGCCAAAGACTCAAAATTATGTACCTTATAAAGTACCCATGTTCAGCAGCTAATCCCAGTTTCTCACATTGTGCAAGCCAATCGTTTAAAGAACTTCTTCCTCTTCCACTGACAATAAACACCGTGTTCTTAGGATCATTACACAGAGCGTTGAGTATAGTAATGACTTCACTACTGGGAGATCTAACCATGGAGGATGGAGGTACAAGAGTTCCATCATAGTCCAGGAATATTGCTCTCATGTTTGTCCTTTTATATGCAGAGACGACATGATCAATATGTAACTTCCTAAAACCTGGAGAAAGTGATAAAACTCTGAAATTTAGGCCAAAACCCAATTCCCAACACTTCTTATCGTAGTGATACTGGCAAGCTCTCTCCAAATCCTGCATGAAGCTGCTGGCCCAATAAGCAACATCGTGAGAACTAACATATCGGTAGTGTTTCTCATGTCGCAGTTGCCTTTCTGAATCAGGCATGGAAATAGCCATGTTCATGGCCTCGGCAACTGAGTCGAAATCCCATGGGTTCACCCTAATTGCTCCACTTAAAGACGGTGAGCAACCAACGAACTCAGACACAACAAGCATGCTTGTCGGAGGAGAATCCATTTTGATACCTGTAGCTTCATCCATGTGAGAAGAACCCTGCCTGCAAACTAAATACTTATAGGGGACCAAGTTCATCCCGTCTCTCACTGCATTCACTATGCAACATTCTGCCATGGAATAATAGGCAGTCTTCTCGTAGCGAGCAACAGGACGATCAATCAAAACCACTGGTTCATAATCAGGACTGCCATAAATCTCATTGATTCTTCTTGCAGTTAAATATGTTTCTTCCTTTGCTTCCTCAACATCCCTTCCTGAGCTCCTAGCAGGATTTACTATTTGTACCAATACCAGTTTTCCGCGCCACGCCTGCTGCTGCTGCAAAAGCTGTTCAAATGCCAGCAATTTCAAACTGATACCTTTAAATATATCCATATCATCAACACCAAGAATCAATTTTCTGCCCAGGAACTGTTTTTTAAGCTCCTTGATTTTATTGTGTGTAGAAGGAAGATTTAACACAGTTTTCAGTCTACCCAGGTGAATACCTACAGGCAGAATTTTTATATAAACTGTACGACCTGCGTAATCAAGTCCAATGTGCCCTCTTTTAGATTCATAGTCCAAGCCCAGTATTCTACTACAGCATGACAGAAAGTGTCGAGCATAATCAAATGTATGGAAACCAATTAGGTCACAATTCAATAATCCTCTGAGAATTTCATCCCTAACAGGCAGGGTTCTGTATATCTCTGATGAAGGAAATGGGCTGTGAAGAAAAAACCCAAGCTTGACTCTATTGTAACGCTTCCTTAGAATAGTAGGGAGCACAAAGAGGTGGTAATCATGAACCCAGATAAAATCATTCTCGAAATTAACTATTTCCATGATCTTATGAGAAAATATATAATTTGCAGACACATAAGCCTGCCAAAGATTTCGGTCAAAGCGATCTCCATGATCCAGGAACATAGGAAGCATGTAATGAAAAAGAGGCCAGAGTTGTTGCTTACAGAACCCATGATAAAAATTTTCCTGGATATCACGTGGTAGAAAAGTCGGTAGACATTTGAAATCTTCCATAAGTCTCTGCGCAATTGCATCCTGTTCATTGGCCTCTATTTCAACTTTAAGAGATCCCACAAATATCACCTCAGTCTCAGGTGGAAATCCATCCTTCATTTGTAACAAAAGTGAATCCTCATCCAGACCAAAGTGCCATTTAGCAGTCTCGCTATCCCTTTGAGCATATAGAGGTAACATGTTTGCCACTATAATTATCCGCCCATGGCAAACGGATGAAGTGCTATCTGAATCCCCGTCACCAATCAAATTACAGTCAGATATAATTCCAGGAAGAGTCATCAGCCTCGAAAGAATTCTAGGAGTTTGAGGGATATTTAGTGATTCTCCAGAAACCAAATCCAAGAATGCCATGAATGATCACTGTACACTTAGTTAATACAAACAGATTTTTAGGAAAATGCACCAGGGAACTTCTCTTTTCCAACTGTACTTTGATAATATATCCACAAGCCTACGCAAAATAACAAAAAAAATTCACTTTATAACTTCACTGACAATAATGACACCAGAAGAAAAATGCATGTCTAACAAGTGCAATTAAATAATATTATAACAGCTAGGCTGCCAGTCAAGTAGCAGAAACCATATTAAGAACCCCCACGCGGAATAGACTATTTTCTAAAAGCCTGATAATCCTTCTTGTAACTTATTCTAAAAGCCGTATAGTCAAGGACCTATTCTCTTTATTTTCTCCCTCGCCTCTATGCGCACCGGTAATTCCTTCACAGTTCAAACCCCCTTTGCAAATTGTTGCATTGTGATGGAACAAATGTCAACAAGACTGATACAAATGGGAATGTAAAAGATGGCTTATATATACGATGTTAATAAGTAGTAATAAGTGTCGACAACGCACATTGAGTATCAGGCTCACATCTCTTGCGTGATTGATCGATCTTGCACCGAATTAACGAAGCTACATCACGAAGGATCTTGATTTCTTGAGCTTGCAGACTTGTAACATATCAATGCACTAAAAAATTATCTTAAATGAACAAGTCTTTATTATGCTAAGCCTCAAAACCGGCCAAGAGCCTCTATCCTAAAAAGAGGGAGAGAACAAGAAAGAAAAAACAAAGACGAAAACATACATGGAAAAATAATAAACACGCACCTTGAATTTCTACCGCAATGGTATACATTGAAGATAATAAAACAAATGCTTAAAATGAGAACGCTGGCGCAAAGTATGTTGTGAATGTTGCAAGATTGAATGGTTGATATTTGACTTTACTTCATTTGGGGATTGAATTGATTATTTCCTATTATAGTCCCGCAAGACGGATCTTCCATTGAGAATAACAATCTTGGGTTGAAGAAAGGCAAAACGGGACTTGGCAAGGAGCTCAGCGATAATATCGGCGAGTAGGTCGTGAGTACAAACACAAGCTACCTATAAAGAAAGACATGGTCTTTTTCCGCACAAAATTGTAGTACAAGGTGACGTACCTAATTTGAGCACAAATTAGTTGCTCCAATGTTATCACAAAATAGGCGGACAGTTTCAGGGAAAGGAACACTAACTCCTAAGACTATTAGTTAGCCCAAGTAATCTCTATAGTTACTGAGGCAATAGAATGGTCATCTGCTTCTATTGAAGACTGAGCAATAGTATGATGCTTCTTTGAACACTACAGAATAGGGTTCACATTAACAAAGAGAATGTAAACTGAAATTGAGATACAATCATCACGATTTCCAGCCAATCGGTGTCGAAATAAGCAATGAGAGTATGAAATAATGTGCTTCAGCTATTGAAGAAGTTTTAACAAATGTCCTATGAGTCTGATAGGATGCATGTATTGTGCTATCTTATTAGAATAAGCAACATCAAGACGAGATAAAGCCAAAAATTGTTGTTCTAATTGGTGCAGCCGTCTCTTTAATGCCCTCCATTTTGAATCATTCCAAGAGATCATGTATATAATTTGTTGTGGTGAAAACAATCCGAAAGATGCAGGTATGACTTCAATACCAAGAAAAAATTTAAGATAGCCAAGGTCCTTAATGGAGAAGCAATGAGAAAGGGTAGCAATAACATCCTTGATAAACTTCATAGAATTGCCTGCACTAAATTGTCATCTAAGTAGACAAGAAAACAAATTAGGATAGACTTTTAGTGTAGATTAAAAATGAAGAATATGGTTATCAAATCTTGAATTTAAGATACCAAGGGATATAATAAATTTTTTGAGCTCTTTGAACCAAACACGAGAAGCTTGTTTCAAGACATAAAGAAACTTGACAAACGACACACATAGTTGGGAATTGGGATGAGTTCATTGAACAAATTCATAAACTTCTCTTCTAAGATGGCCATGAACAAATGTATTGTTAACATTGAGTTGAAGGCCCTCCACAAGAAATATCAATAGAGAGCACTAGTTGAATAGTAGTCAGTTTGACCACTAAACATCTCTTTTTAGTTTATGCTTAGACGATGATGAAAGTCATTGGTTACAAGGTTAGCCTTGTAGTTCATATGTTGCCATCTAGATTCGTTTAGTGCGAAAAATCCATTTGCACCCCCACAATATTCTGATGAGATTGATGAGGCACCAACTCCCATATGCCATTGTTCTGAAAAATTCTCTTACCACTGTCGTTCTGGTTCCCATTTAGAGAATAAAACCACACCGCATTTACAATGAGGTTGGCCAGGTTTCCAGTGGAACAAGGTCTTCACTTTTGAGTAAAGCTTCAAATTCAACAACTTTGTCATGAAGCTTGTTGAAACTAATAACCATATCTTGTCTAGAATAGCGGTGCCAGTAGCAAGTTATTCAAACTCAGACCCTGTTTCATTAAGAGAGTGAGTAACATAATGCGATTGGAACCATTTTTCTGAGAGCCAACTCATCAGAAACATCGCAAATCGTTACAAGATAATCAGCAGCCCGCTGTGTACCTTGGCCAATAAGAGAGAAATGTTCGGTTAATCCCGTAGTCCTACATGAAGAGAGATTAGGATACAGTTTTTTATAAGACTGTTCCAAGACTTGGCAGAAGTTTTAAACATTCAAATCACCAGCATCACCTTTGCAATAAGTGATACAATGATGTCATGAGATACAAGAGTTATTGTCTCATCCATACTATATAATTTGGATTATAGACCTTCTTGCCACATCAACTGTGAGTTCAGCATGAGGGCAAAGGCAAGGTTCCAACAAAGAAACCCAGTAAATTGTCTCCAAAGGGAAGTGCATTAAACTGGGTTTTCCACATTAATTAGAAGGATTAAATTTTAAGGTAGTTGTTTGGCAGCATTTATAGAAATAAGGTTAATTTAGCTAGAGGATGCATCGATGGTGATTTGGTTGAGAGAGGCAGTGGCTGTAGCAGTGCTTTCTTTAGCCATGTTTAGTATTACATTGAGAAACAAGGTATTGAAAACTGAGACCGAGAGTTAGTCTTGAGAAGCTTGTGAAAGCTAGAGCTGCAATATTGAGTGAAAGAATCACGATTCATTGTATTGCTAGATTGTCAGAATATATTATACAATGATAGATGGTGAAAATAGCTACATATGGAAATGTAAACTTGTCTGGAATTATGCTATACATGGAAGATATTAAGCCCCTGTTTGATGGCCATTATTTTCAGAAATTGGAGTTTTGAATAGTGATTTTTTTGGAGAATGAGTGGTTAAAAAGTATGGAAAAGTTTTGGATTTATTTGCAAAATATTTTATTGTGTAAATATGCATTTGAAATGTATGAGAATTAAAGAGTTTCGAAATAATAGTTGTCAAACAGGGGCTAAAACTGATGGCCTTAGATAATAATATTGTGCAATGTGTGCTATGAATGCTGCAGTAACTACAGGTTCAACAACAGGTCGTATAAGCTATAAAATTTACAATAAAAATAGAAAATCCAATTCCACCTTACCAAGAAATTAGTATAACTGCAAGTAGAACCTCAAGCAATATTTTCAAAGCTAATATGGCGAACTCCTGCAACCACAAAAGTACACAAATCAATAATTATCAGAAAAGTACGACCTCTCAATCTGATGTGCATAATATCATAAGATTTAACAGTAACTACTGGTTCAACAATAGGTTATATAAGCTATAAATTTTACAATATAATAAAAAATAAAATTCCACCTAACAAGAAATTAGTACAACTGCAAGTTGAGCCTCGAGCATTTTCCCGAAGCTAATCCAGCAAACTCCTGCAACCACAAAAGAACACAAATCAATAATTATCAGAAAAGAACAGATATGCATAATATCATAAGATTTACTAGTAATTACCGGTTCAACCACAATTTATAAAAGAATTAAAAAGCTTTTAGTTACATTAAAAATAGAAATCAAGTTCCAACTTAATTAAAAGATCAGTATAATTGTGAGTTGAACATCAAGCATTTTTTTCCAGCAAGCTCCTGCAAACCACAAAAGAGCACAAATCAACAATTATCAGGAAAATACAAAATTCGCTCAACCTCAAACAACTATGCATTATATCAAAAAAAATACCAGTACTCACTGCTTCAACAAGCAGATATAAAAGCATTTAAAGCTTTAAAAATTATAACAGACTGGAAAATAAAATTCCACCTTTACAATAAATTAGTATAACTGCTAGTTGAACCCGAGCATTTATCCCAAAGCTTATCCAGAAAATTCCTGTAAGCATAAAACAAAACATATCAATAATTATCAGAAATATACCATTTCGACCTCTCAACAAAACGCAGAGAAGTATCACAAACTTCAATTCTCCATTTTACTTGCTTAAAAGACTGAAAAAAAAAACTTCAAAGAAAATAGTTATTACAACACTTCTGTTTCTCTAATCTGCAAAACAGAAATTGCAGTAACCAATGCATAAAAACCTCACCATAAATAGTTCGGTGAAAAATCAATTGCTGCTTGCATAGGCGCGGAAGAACTGTTTCAGCAATTTGTTGAGAAAGAAGAAAAGACGAGGAAAATAAGGAAGCTTTGCACCGAATGACGAGAGTTGGGATGAGAACGAGAGTTTCGACATCGATATAGTTTTCTAGAAAGAGATTTTGCTTATGTAGAGAGAGAAAGAGGATAATTACTTATATATTGGCCCGTTTGGTGCACATTTTGAATAGAAAAATGTATTTTGTTGATTGATGAATAAATAATATATTATTGAAAAAGAAGGAAAATTTATTAACTTAATTAAAAAATATTATTTTATTAAAAAATATATAATCGAAAATGTGTAAAAAAATAAGAATAAAAATATTAATGTAAATCAAACAGAGGCTCTTTGTCAAAGATTATCGAAATGTACAGGGTTCAAAGAGCAGGTACAAGGGGACGCTGTAAGTTAAATTTATTTGAAAAAATAAATAAAAATGGACGAAAAGTAGAGGATAGAGACGGGAGAACTTAACCGTAGTTTTATTTATAATTATTTCCCCCTAGTTTTCACTTGTTTATTCACTCGACAATTTTGTACCACATTTTAATTGCATTTGCGATTTTCGATCTTTACTCATTATAATAATTTTGATCTTAATCTTTTTGTCGAGTTTATTTTCAACGTTTCATTAATTAGCACTTTTTCATTCTTTATAACGTATTGTTTACGTAGGGAAAAATAATTGTCGTACTTATTATTTTTAAAGTGTCATTTTTAACACACTCAACATAATTTTTGGATAAAAATTATTATCAAAGAAGAGGTGGAATTAATCGAAGTTTGTGATATAAAGGCGATAATGAACAAAGATTAAAGACCTTAAATTCAGTTAAAATATAGCGTAATTAATGAATATTGTAATGTAAATATAATTAATGGCTAGTTCTATTGCCCCAGTATTTTACCCATTGCAACACTATTTAATTGCACTCTATATCCTCAAATGTTTTTTATTATCTCACTTATATCCCTAACTTTTTTTCATTAATTTTTAATTTTTTTAACTTCAATGCTTTGAAATTAGGTGGGCAACTTCTTCCGATGTTGCCGCCTGTGGCAGGGCCTCTTGAGCCGCACCAGGGGACGAGGAAGCTACTTGAATAGCGGGAAGATTTAGATCGAAAATAGTTGATTTGTTCGAAGAGATGCTTCGCTTCCACCTTCCCCAAAAGGTAGAGGCAATCCACTTCATTTATATTAAAATCACTAGCCTCCCAATTCTACTTACCATAATATACTCCGAAGATTTTAAATCCAAATAAATTAGTTAAGCTGATGTTTGGTGGAGTTTAAAAAATTGATAAAAATTTAAGTCAAAGCCAATAAAATCTAAATCACATGTTTCATGAGATTCATAATTTTTATCAACTTTTTAGTTACATATTTTATCAATTTTTTATTATAATCTATTCAAAATTTAATTTTTAACTACACCAAACACAGATTAAATGGTCCTTAGTAAATAGAATAATGCTAGAGAGGGACAAGTAGGATAAGAATAAGTAGTCTACACGAGGAAAATAAACTACGTAAAACTATAATGGTTAGTTTCAATTCACCTAATCAACTGTTAAAAAGGATTAGGATTAGGATTAGACTTAATAAAAAATGTTATCCTCTAATAACTTCTTATTTTCGTAAATTTTATATTGGAGAAGGCGTGCTAGTACCTTTCCCATATAGTTATAATTGGATAATTTAGGTCAAATGTAACAATCAATAGTGATTCTAATTTGCCATTTAATTTGAATTCAAGACCAAAAAAAGAAAATGATAAATAAAAATAATGATGCATCCGTTGACTACATATGAGCGCATGTTTGTCTCCATTTTTCTAGAAACTCATTTTTTAAAATTCATTTTTAATCGCACATTCTCCTATAATTTTACACGTATTTTGAAAACTTTTCTTTTTTTTTTTTAAATAACACGTTTTTTAAAAAAAAAAAACACTATTTCAAAACACATTTTCATACAAAAATGAAGCTCAGACATGGGCTAAATTCATTTTCTACATCACAAGTTTTGACATGTGCACAAGTTTTCATAGATGAATGCTGGCACGACTCGATATATGATGTTTGTATCATGGGTTCAACTATCTAATCTTAAATATTAAGTCATTAGGAATTAAAAAAATTTATCCATTTGGATTTTATCTTCTGCATGTATGAATTTGAACACACTTATGATCTCGCTAAATACAAATACTAGATGAATCTCTCCATAATTCAAGAAAATTATATGCACTTGCGTTGTGAAAATCAAGCATGTCTCGGTTTTGTAATATCGATTAGTTATTTACAATACTTTTTATTTTGCTCTAGCTTCTTTTTTTTTTTACACCTGTATTTTGCTTAGGAGTGTTTTTTCAAGATTATAATCTAATCAAATGTCATTTTTATCCAAACATTTTGTAGAATCCACGCCTTTTATCAATTTTTTCATACACTTCATAGGAACTATGACTTAAAATAACATACAAAAAGCATTACCAATTAATGTTAGTTTTATATTCAAAATAAATGTAGTTTTATCCATGCATGCAATTTATTGATTCTAGCAACTTATTGCAAAAATATCTTCTTTTAGCAATTTATTGGAAATATTTGAATTTGAAAGCTGCAAACACAATACTTATCTGTCTGGCCAAATACACTTACATATATTCATGGAATATCTGCTGCAATGGATATTTGGGAAAAAAACTTGAAGAGTTATATAAAAAGAATAATTTAATTTCACCAGAAGAATTTCACCATAAATCTCATATGGAGGTGGGTCCCACTATGAATAAAATATTGCAAAACATGTCGGACCCCACCGGCTTCTGTGTGTATAGTATTCTATACACACAGCAAAACTGATATAAATAATAGTCTTTCAAATCGATTATATCTAAAGGAACAAACATCCCGTGTAAACAGATGAAGGTACCAAAATCTCATACAATCTACGCATTCTCAATGCCAACATTTTTTGAATAGGAGACTATTGGAGTTGAGATTGAAGATGAGAGTAAACATTAAGACTCATCTAGTCCCTTCCATCTTCTTATGAGCACAACAAACATATTTTATGTACAGGGAAGAACGGTGAATTTTGTAAAAGTTACAAGTAAATTAATTTTTAAATAAAGAAGGTTCGATGGAAGTAATATTTCATTTGAAACCTCGATACTTGATGTTGAAAAGTGGAAGAAGAGTAACTACATGAAGAATAATGTAATTTGTTGAAATTATGGACATTGATCACGTCAGAAGATATTGTCCAAAAACTAGAGACCCGACTAAATGCTTGAAGTCGGAACAATGCATCTCTTTTCATGAGAAACGGTGATGAAGTCGCTCGAGTATGATTTGCATCCTAATGGCATGTGTTAGCTGCCATGATAAAGGATGCATGAGTCCATAGTTTGTACACGAATATTGGCTTAACATTGACGTAAGTTGCGTGGATGTGTGGTAGAATCGATTATGATGGTTGATGATCTATTTGGAAAGTCAAGCGAGACGGTTATACAATAAATTTTAGCGAGGTTATTTCGACATGAGCCAATGAAATTCTTAGAAATTTGTTGTTAATTTTGAGGGATTAATGGAGCATGTTAATTCTCTGTTTCGAGAAGTGAGTCTGCCAAAGTTTTGTCGGCTTATCGATATTTTTGGAGTATTTTGTTCAAAAGGTGTAGAAGGATGTTTTGGCAAGGAGAAAATTATTGAGATTGTTGTCTAAAAGTTCCAACAGAAGAAGACTTCCATTATAAATAGGAGACAAATTTGTCTCATGATGAATGTGCCGAAAATTGGTGGAGAAAGACCATGATTTCAAATGTCCCAATTCGTAAAGGGCTCGAATTAGGTAGATTTTCTTCTTCAACAGGAATAGTACGAAGCCCGTGACTCAACATTTTTAATCTATAAATTAACACGTGTTTTGATGGTAGAATTCATAACCACGAGTGTTTCAATATATAATTTCAAAAAGAACAAATTGTAAAAAATTTCAAAACTCAAGTGGTTACCGTTTGTGACCTAATAAAATATTAAGATATATAATTCAATTAAACATGTCACGGTCACAATAAACACAATTTATGATCATTATTGTTTACTAATCACGAACCACATATGATCACATTGACATACCACATAATTTATTGGTCGCAAATCCCGTATTAAATCACATAATTAATGAGTCGTAAATTATTTATTAGTAGCAATCACTCTTCATTTTACCCCATTTCAATTCACCACCATCAGCACCACCCAAATTGTCGACACCACTTCAAATTCATAACCACAACCATCACCTTTATCGGGATTTAGTTTTAGTGGAATCAAAATTTAGCTACGAATTATTTTTGCCAAATAAGACAAAAATATAATTTTAAATCTCCTACCTACAATTTTCCCAATAAGGTTTTCATACTTTTAATATGCCATATAATATCTTCATTACAAATTTTATCTAGTACATTTTTTTAAATATTTATTTCTTTACAACTTCTTAAGTATATTGAATTACATAAATGTACTTATTTATGCTTCTAACTCTATAGTCGAACTCAATATGAGTTATGACGAATCAAGTCGTGCTACCTAAAAATTGAGTCACCAAATCAATAGTTTATTCTTCTTTAATCATGTTCAAATATTTTTCGTGCATAAAAATATCTGAAACTAAGGTGTAGATAATACCTAACTGTAATACTCTAGTCAAACTAGTCTAATAAAATAACATTAGAATAAGAGATAGAAAGTAAATATGAATCAAGTAGTGACAATTAAAAAAGGGAAAAAAAGAAAGTGAAACTTAGGGGGTGTATTCAATTGAAATTTTTCAAGATTTTGATGAACTTTTTTTTTAAGTAATGACTTCTGTAGATTTCGTAGATTTTTTAGAGATTTGTATAGAATTAGTAGAAGTTTTTTGTAGATTTTTATAGATTTTCATTTTAAAACTTTTATAGACTTTTGTAAAATTCAAAAAACTTTTGAACACTTTCATTTGAAATATAATTTACGTGAATCTAGTACAATATTGTGAAATTATCACATAAAAGGTGGTGATTCTTAAAATTATTCTTTTTAAAAAATATTTTAAAAAGAATAAAATTTAAGACTTTAACTAAATAAATAAATAA
>CAIGRB010007173.1:5404-24367 GCA_903798255.1 Fraxinus quadrangulata | reverse complement strand
CTCTAAAAATCATAAAAATTTGAATACTCAAAAACTTATAAAAAAATTTAAAAACTTTTAATTGAATACACCATGACTTTTAGAGATTTTTTAAAAGTTTATAAAAGTCTCAATTGAATACATCAATACTTTTAAAGAATTTCAAAAAATTTATATTGAATACCCCTAAACTTTTTGAATTTTAAAAAGTTATTAAGTCTCAATTAAATACACCCCATTAATTGAAAATGTTTTTTAAAAAAAAATTAAGATAGACTTGTAATGTAAGAATGTAGAAAGAGAAAATAAACAAACAAAAAACTAAAGAAAAAAAAGCCAACATAAAAGTTTAAAAAAAAAAAGAACAAATGGGAAGAGTAAGTTGAAACGGAAAAGAGAGAAAGCAACATTTTCTCGTGTTTTTTTGGTACGTGTCTAGTGAGTGAGGAAGGATTGAAAGTCTAACGTCTCGAATTTTCTTATTCTCCTCTTGAGTTGTTCAAATATTACTAATTGGTGAATACGGTAAATCTTAGGGTATTTGAGTAACCTTTTTGATTCACATTAAAAATTTTATTTTCATTCTACTTATTTTCAATCATACATTCTTTAATAAAATAATATTTTTCATTATATCAATAACTTTTCCTTCTTTTTCAACCACACATTCTCCATCAATCCACTATTTTAAAATACATTATTCCAAAATAATGTGGCTCAAATACACCCTGAAATTCTATAATTATTACAATTTTTCTTCTTATATTTATATTATTTTGTTTGCCAATTTTCTCCGAACCATAAAAATCCATTTGGCAAGTATAGGGAATTTGACTTAATTCCCAACAGTCCCCCACCACTCCCATTGTAATTTTAGGGACGATCAATAGGACGGCCCCCCTTTACATGTCGACGACTCGTTTCAAACCATGTCGATGAATATACTAAGGGAAGAATTCCACGGTGGTTATATGTGAAAATAATAATAAAATAATCAACAAATAAGTATACGAGCTGCTCCTTTAACAACATTAAGCCCTTGACCACCCCATTATTTATTTTTCTATTTTTTATTCATACATTCTCCATTAAATCATTATTCCAAAATATATTTTGACAAAATAATGGAGCTCAAACGGGCTCTAATTTTTAAAATAGAATTCTAAAACTCAAGATAATATGTCATGTCATTCAAATGTCAGGTTGGCAACACGAGATTGCCATGTGTTAAAGGTAAAATCTCATATTAATTAAGCTATAGATACTGACTGATATATACGAGTTTAAATTACTTTTAATAAGATTGATTTTTTTAACAAGTTTGGTAAATGTGAAATTGTATTCTTAATGTATTGTAGTTCTGTATTTTTCCCAACCTTAATAAAAATCTAAATATAGCATTAGAGTTCAAGAATTTTAACTATCTGTTCGTTTCGTCTAAACCTCAAACAAGAATTTGGATTACAAGAGTTGTCATCGCTTCTCACCCTAGTTCCATCTTGCAGATATACTCAAACAACCCAACATCTTGCATAGCGTATTAACAATAATATCACATTGATTAAAGTAATAAATGTAACCAATATATAAATACTTGAATTACTCTTTTTAACAAAGTAAATATCCTAAAATCAAACTCCTAATAATAATAACGTGGCATGGCCTGGCATGGCATGGTAACAATGAATTTCATTCAATGAAGGTTCGGGCTTGAGGATTGGACTTGGTCCTTATCCAAACCCAAGTCGGCCCGCTATTTCTACAAATATGTAATTTTCCACACAGCAAACGCTTTGTCAAATGATTCACAAGTGAGAGTTTATCAACGCTTATAATTACTCATAAAGTGCAGGTTTCAGAGGTCGCGCACTTAAAAAGTAAGTAGAAGTCGTGAATTTTATACAAGCAACGATAAATTTTGACAAACACGGATACATACAGTCAAGTACTATCTAATTTTCTTATGCCGATTTTCAGTCATTATGCGTTTTGTTTTATCTTCAAAGCTAGTCTTTATAGTCTTCAATATGTTGTTATTATTATTATTATTATTATTATTTTAAACCCTTAGATATGTTCTTTTAGTATACAAACATTAGAAAAATTCTTTATTTGATATGCTTTTCCAATTTAATCTTTTCGTGTTCAGACACGCATTCTAATTTCATTTAATCAATGTAGCAATGATCCAATAACAAAAAATTATTTATATAGCTGATCTCTGAGAAAAATACTGCTACTGTTGTCCATGTTATAACATTTTATATATAGTATGTAAATTGCAGAACACGTACAGATTAGTTGCAGTTTCCTCTGTAATCATATCATATATGGTACACCATTCCCACTTCTAATGTTGAGGCATGAGGTACACTTAATGCATAGGTTGGTGCCCTACAGTTCCTCCTCAAAAAATCATACCCAAAATTTATAACAATCTTCTTCACTAGATTTGAGCCTTGCTTTGCTCTCACATATGTGTGTCCCAAAATGTAGGCTATGCCGGATTCCCGAGCTTCCATCAGTTCGCGCAACTCTTTACGAGCATCTCTGTTGATTTTCGGGCTCTCCGGAATCACAAATCTTACCCTTTTCCTAGGCTTGATCACTGATGGAGAGTGTTTTTCTATTTCTCTAAGCTCGGATGTGCCAGCAGCTTCTGGATATGGCCCTTCCTCCTCACACACTTGAATCCCATCTAGATGAGTCGAAGGAGTTCCCACCACCATCATTCCCTCACAGTCCTTTGTCGAATCTTCTTTTTCTTCGCTTAAACCTCCTCTCCCCGTCCGAATGTACTCGGCTATACTACATACAAGATCATTCTCGAATTGTAAATCATCCTTGTGAGCATCACGATAACCATATCGAACAATGCATCTGTACACATGATACTCTTTTGGACCAATATGTCCCACAAGAAACCGTTCTTCGTGTTTAACATGAGGGATTGGGACTGACTTAACACAAAGAAAAATGAGAACCTGGTGGAAGGCCGGAAGAGTGGCAACAAAGTGGGAGAAAATTGCTGGGATTCCAGATACGAGTTCCGTGTGTATAAGGCCAATGCCACGAACCCGAACAATGCCCAAACTCGGACCGAGGCCAAGTAACCAGTCAACAGATACCTTATTTTGAACATCGTACTCGTACTTTTTCAGTGTCCCGTAGTGCCAGATACACATTACTATCATGAAAACAAATGCCAGGGCGATGGGTACCCATGCTCCTTCCAGAAATTTGATTAGAGAAGCCGAGAAATAAAGGGCTTCGATTGTTCCAAAGAATACGATGAAACCAACTGCGAGGAGGACGCTCCGGTGCCAGCATAAAACTATAACTATAGACATCAAGCAAGTGGTGACTAGCATTACAGTGATAACTGCCAGACCTGAAACGGAAAATAACAACCTTGGGGTTAGAAAATGTCTTTATAGAATAATTAGAGCACATAACAAGGCTCTTTAGCGATAATAAACACGCATTGGATTTCTTGACATCATTTTTAGTTGGTCCAAGATCTTCAACATCAAAAGATGCAGAAACAAGAAAAAGAAGAGCGAATCCAAAGCAAAAAACAGGAACTCTAGGACTGATGTTAGGCATTTTATAAGTTTGTTTAGAAAAGACACGAGACTAAGAGCATGTTTGGCAAGCTTAAAACGTTTTACTTACAAGTAATTAAGTTTTGTAAGTTATCTTTTTTGGACACTATCATGTAAGTAATCTACTTTATTAGAAAGTAAAAAAAAAAAAGTTACATACATGTTTGAAAACCAGTACCTCATTTTAAGCTAAGACAAACACAAAAATAACACTTGTTAAAGCTGGTTTTCCTACTCGTGTCTTGGACTTGAGCCTTACCTGAAGCATTACCCATACGTTTGGTGTCTCTGAAACCGATTGTGACAGCCAGACATAAGAGCATTAAGATCCAGTTGATTTCAGGGATGTAAATTTGCCCATGAATTTTTGACGATGTGTGCAATATTTTAACTCTTGGAAAGCATCCCAATGCAGAACACTGTTTTATGATAGAAAAAGTTCCGGTAATGATTGCCTGGCTTCCTACCACTGCAGCAAGTACAGCAATCACCAGAACTGGCCATCTTAATTTCTCTGACAAAATAATGGATATATTCCGTCAATGGAAAACTCTCTTACTGATCACATTTTAAGGCGCATTTGGTGTGCAATAGTAGACAAGTGGACATTACAATTTACAAGATTTTAGCTCATTTTTCATCTATGGTGACACTAGTTCTTTTAAAAGCAACAGTTGAGAGTGCGTACCAGGTACGGAAACATAAAATCCAATACGGTAATCATTTTCATTATAATGGTGCCGAGAGAGATAAGCAGCTTGTCCCATATATGCAAGGATCAGTGAAGGATAAACAATGGTTGTGAAGGCTATCTGCATACATCAGGTACATCAGAAAAAGCATCAGTTTTACTATGACACTGAAATTCAGTGACGTAGACAAGTCTCAAGGTTGTCATGGACTTAAATAATAACGCTGACACAAAAGCTTGACAAGGGGTTTTACAGATTATTATACAGATTACAAAAATTTTACGAATGATAACGTAGAAATGAAGATTAATCAAATTTACCCAATGTGAGGCACAATATATCGAAGAGTGAAACAAGAAAGTTGATTTATTTAGACGTGGTTGTGAACATTCACTCGGACTCTTCAACTTCCACCAATATTCAGGGGCTTAATAATTTGATATGGCTTTACAAATTTTGTTAAAAGGAACCCGGAGCAAAAATTAATTTTTTGAAATGGTATCTAGTGCAAAAATGACGCAATCAAAATTTTCACAGAATTGTTATACACACCAAGAAACTAACTATCATGCCCTATGATCGGATTGAAGCAAACCCGTTGACCACCATTTTCTAAACTCCACATGTTCATTTATCTTTTCATTTATTGTTTTCCCAGACCCTATTCGGCTTTGCATATTTGTTGCATACTTCACAAAAATCTTAATGCAGCTTGAAAAAACCACTAGACTTATATCTGCCATATTCAAGATTTAGAGTTTTAGCGTCGTTACTTGATAAGAAACAAGTTTTTTGCCTATTTTTTTAAACCTATGATGTCTTTTCGACAATAATATCAACTCTATCTTTATTAAAATGACCTTCAAGTATACATTAGAAGCATCCATTGAACATAGCATGATGGCATCAAAAATCTATCAGTACTCAGCAATACATATGATGAGAAAAGTTTTACCGATCAAAAAGTGGAAAAATAATATTTTTAATAATTAAAATAAACCAGAGCCAAATGAATATGAACATACTTTTTTAGAATTTTATAAGTTGATTAGATATTGTATCTCATGTCGAGGATCATGCTAAGGATCCTCAGCCTTAATTCAAGACTTTCCATTTGCATTCTCATTTGACTTATAATTGTAGCTTCCACTTTGTTTGCTTGATTCTTTCCATTCTATTGTAATCATGCCATTTATGATTATGTATATATCAACTCACCACTAAAATGTGTGGTGGTTTTCCAAACACTTTCATGGTATTAGAGCACGTTACGGATTAACCTCCCTTACACGATCATGTCTCCCTTCCTATGACTGCCGACCCTCCTCCACCATTCTCCCTTTCAATACCCTCATCCACATGGCTACAATCAAACTATCCTCTTCCAACTATTTCCTATGGAAGAGCCAATTGCTTTCACTTTTAGAGAGCCATGAACTAATCGGCTATATGGATGGAATTATAGAAACACCACCCCATTTTACCCCTGAAAATTCTCAGACACCAAATATCAAAAATGTGGCATGTAAATAAACCGATCACCGCCTCCTCAGTTTTTTGCTGTCCTTCCTCACCGAGGAGGCCATGGCAGAAGTTGTGGGACTCTCCACTTCACGCGAGGTGTAGGTTACCTTAGGGAAAACCTTCAACCACCGCTCCAAAGCCCGTGAAATCCGTCTCAAGGATGACTTACAACATATGAAATGAGGCACAGGTCTGTTTCGGAGTACGCCCACACTTTCAAGGCCTTGCAATCAACTCCATGTAATCGAACGACCCGTTGATGGCACCGAAAAAGTATACTGGTTCCTTCAAGGTCTCGGCTCAAAATTCTCGAGCTTCTCCACCGCCCAAATGGCCCTCACCTCTTTGGCACGTTTTTCAAATCTCGTGTCGAAAGCAGAGAGCTTTCAAAAATCCCTGGAACCGGCTGCACTGTCCCCTGCGGCGTTCGCAGCCACCAATCGCAACCCTGCAAAATTGAATCAGTGAAGCTCTTCTTCCCACAACCAACACACTCGGACTGGCGGTCATGAACGAGGACAGGGATGCTTCTCTGGCAGACGACCTCGGTGTTACCAAATCTGTCACATAAATGGTCCCTATGCAGACCACTGCTAGCATCGGTATCAACATCATGGTCATACCCTTGAGGCTCAACTTGCAGAAGCCCTCAATTCTTCATGTTCCGTTTCTGAAAATAAGGCCTCAGATTGGTTGTTAGACACAGTAGCCTATTGCCATATGACTCCAACCCAAAAATTTCTTAGATCGGTCCACTTCTTATACGGTTAAGGATTATGTTATTCTGAATCTTTTGTCCATTAGTAAATTAACAAGTGACTTTTCGTTATCTGTTACATTCACTAATAATCTTTTCACTGTTCAAAATCACCAAACGGGAAGGGTGGTGGCAACCGATAAACGAGATAGTGGCCTATATGTGCTAGAACGCAGAAATTCGGCTTCTATTTCAGTCCTAAAAAATAAATCTCTTCATATGAAATGGCATGCTCACCTTGAACGTGTGGATCATTCCGTTATTTTTTTCCTGAATAAAAAAAGGACGGCTTTATCTTACTTTTTTATTACCATCCCCTGTGTTATGTAGTATATCAAATTCCAAAGAATCACCATCTGCCCTATTCTTGTAACGAACATCGATCTTCAAAGGTATTGGAACTTATTCATTGCGATCTATGGGGTCCATCTCCTGTAAAGTCAAATTCGGGTTATGCATACTATGTTTTATTTATTGACAATTGTTCTCACTTCACTTGGCTTTACCCAATAAAATTGAAATCTGACTTCTTTAATACTTTTATTCAATTTCAAAAAATTGTGAAAAATCAACATTCTGCTCGTATAAAAAAATTTCAAAGTGATGGGTTGCAGAATTCACTAACAACTACTTTAAAGCACATGTTAGTACTTCCGGTATTCATCATCAACTCTCTTGTGCTTATACACCGGCACAAAATGGTCGTGCCGAACGAAAACACCGTCATGTGACTGAAATAGGTTTGGCTTCCTATTCCATTCTCACGTTCTCACTCATTTCTGGATTGACGCTTTTTACATAATCAACCGTTTGCCCACACCACTTCTCGGAGGTAAGTCACCCTTTGAGATTTTATATGGTTCCTCTCCCAATTATGAAAATTTTCATCCATTTGGTTGTTGTGTTTATCCTTGTTTACGTGATTACATGACTAACAAGTTTTCTCCTCGTAGCATTCCTTGCATTTTTATAGGTTATAATTCATCTTATAAAGATTTCCGTTGTCTTGACCCCACCACCTCCAGATTCTAAATCAACCGCCATGCCCAATGTGATGAAAACCACATTCCTTTCCAACATACTTCATAAGCTCAACTAATATCCTCCCTCCAAATCTCAAATTTTCTAGAACTAAGTCTCCTTCCCACAGACATGCCCCCGCTTTCTCTTGCACCACATTTCCGACATAGTCTTCAATCTGGATGCACCACAAGTATTATTTGTATTGATCCAGTGGATAAGTTTTTGCTGGCAGTTGATACAGTCTATCTATGTCACACTCGGACTTCAGATCAGCTTCTCCGAAGCCTATCACCGAGTTGCCTATCGTTGATCACACTCCTATTGTAGCTGCTACATTGGGTTCTCATCCTATGCTCACACAAGCCAAAGTCGGCATCTTCAAAATGCGTCACCCGACGCATCTCGGACTTGTGGATTTCCCTGGCTTTCTTTGTGCTCTTCTTGCATCTACTAAGCCTAAAGGATTCAAATTTGCTACTAAGAATCCCGCTTGGCTTGTTGCCATGGATGAAGAGGTTCAAGCCCTGCAAAATAATCGTACTTGGATTTTGGTTCCTCAACCCACCAACACCAACATTATAGGTTCCAAATGGGTGTTTCGGACCAAATATTTGCTCGATGGATCTATAGAGCGTCTTAAAGCCAGTCTTGTTGCCAAGGGCTACATACAGGTGCCTGGTCTTGACTATACTGACACTTTTATCCCTGTCATCAAGGTTACCATAGTTCGTGTTGTCCTCTCTCTTACTATGACCAACAAATGACCTCTTCGTCAACTTGATGTAAAAATGCGTTCCTAAATGGCCATCTCACTAAACATGTTTATATGGAGCAATACCCTGGGTACACGGACTCACTCTTTCCGAATCATGTCTGTAAATTGCAGAAAGTCTTTAATGGTCTAAAGCAAGCTCTTCATGCCTGGTTTTAACGCTTCAGCTCTTTTCTCATTCAACTTGGTTTTTATTGCAGTATGCAGACACGTCATTATTCATTTTTTATGAACACTCTGACATAATCTATCTGCTTCTCTATGTTGATGACATCATTATTACAGGCAACAAATCATTTCTTCTTGCCAGTTTTACTTGGAAACTCAGTTCTGAGTTTGCCACTAAAGATTTGGGTCCTCACAGTTACTTCCTTGGTCTTGAAGCTACGACCACCTCTAACGGCCTCTTCATCAGTCCACTAAAATATGCACTGGACATTCTCACACGAGCCCAGCTACTTGACAGCAAACATGTTCACACCCCCATGGTTATATCCCAGAAGCTGTTAGCTGATGGTCATTTGTTCTCTGATCCTACACTTTACAGATCTCTTGTTGGTGCTCTCCAATATCTGACCATCACCCTTCCGGATATTGCTCATGCTGTCAACTTTGCAGTCAATTTCTCCATTCCCCATCTGAAGACCACTTTCTTGTTGTCAAACGCATTCTTCGCTATGTTAAATGCACGATGCACTTTGGCCTTAGTTATCGTCCATCTGTTGCTCCTGGTACTTTAGTTGCTTACTCAGATGCAGATTGGGTTGGCTACCCCAATACTCGCCGCACTACATTTGGTTACTCTATTTATCTTGGCGGCAACTTGGTTTCTTGAAGTGCTAAAAAGCAACTTATTGTTTCTCGCTCCAGTTGTGAATCTGAGTATTGTGCTTTGGCTCTCACTGCTGCTGAACTCCTTTGGCTCACGCATCTTCAGCAACCTCAAAGTTTCAATCCATAGCGGCCCATCCTCCTATGTGACAAAAGCGCCATCTTCTTGAGCTCCAATCCAGTTTCTCACAAACGGGCTAAGCATGTTGAACTTGACTACCACTTTCTTCGTGAACGTGTCCTAGCTAGCAAGATTCGCACTCGGTATGTGCCATCTCATTTGCAAGTTGCCGTCATTTTTTCCAAAAGTGTATCCAAACCTCTATTTGAACTCTTCTGATCCAAGCTTCACGTACGCTCCAATCCAACGCTCAGCTTGAGGGGGGTGTCGAGGATCATGCTAAGGATCCTCAGCCTTAATTTAAAACTTTCCATTTGCATTATCATGTGACCCATAATTGTAGCTTCCACTTTGTTTGCTTGATTCTTTCCATTCCATTATAATCATATCATACGCGATTATGTGTGTATATATATATATATATGAAATCAACTCACCACTAGAATGTGTGGTGGTTTTCCAAACACTTTCATCTGAGAAAGTGATTTAGGCAATTAGAATTCTTCCCTTTCAAAATTTTTATCAATAATTCTGTGCATGGAACTCCTGAATTACCCTCTTGGCTTCTCGTAGTTTACTCACACTTACCAAAAGCCTCGGCGTTTTTACATTTTGACAAGTTTATGTAGCATTTTCTTTTAGTCTTAATCGGCATCTGGGCCTTCTTGTTTTCTCTACCATATAGATTCTCCTAATATCTTGTTCTCTATTTTTAGAGTAACAAGCTGTCTCATTCTACATCATGTTACTATTCCACTTATATTTCATTTTTCTCCCATGAAAAACATATCTAAAATTTTAAATATTTGTCAATAAGGATGAGCAAATGATGTAAATACTGAATATCAACAGTGCAACTAACAACACTACAACCATATTCACATACTGCATGCAGTGAAAAAGCACCGGCTAAAAAGATCGTTGATGGCTAGTGCCGATACTAATATTAACTATATTACACAAAACACAATATAGAAGCCACGTGTAGCATAAAATTAGATTAGAAACCTTGCCAAGTTAAGCAATATGCCTGATTGTAGATAACATATATAATACCTTTATTGACAACTGGGAGAAGTGTCCTAGATCAGCAAACATTGCTTCTGAACCTGCAAAGAATTAAACCAAGAGTTAGATAATCTTGCAGACGGCAGAAAGAGGAGATTGTTCGTGTTAGTAAATGATCTGAAATCCACAATAAGAAATGCTTATACTTGCCTGTTATACACAACAGGATCCCGCCCAAGGACATCCAACCTCCTCTTTGTGTTTTCTTTAGAAATTTGTACATATAGTACGGAGATAGAGCTTGATAGACATGAGGGTTCCAGTGAAATATATTATATAGGCCAATTGAACTGATGCACAAAAGCCACGTTATGACCACAGGTGCGAACAAAAATCCAATCCTGTGGGTACCATAATGTTGCAGGGCAAACAAGGCTATCAGTATGATACAAGCAACTGGGACTTCTACATCTGCAAGATTATTGCATTTTAGGAGGCAGTAGTATATTTCACTTAACTTTACACTATAAGCACAAATGAAATGACAATAAAAAGTTGGAGAGAAAAAGTAAACTTTGGCCAACAAAGTTCAAAGAGCTAAGCTAGTAATTCATATAGTTCAACCTGTTAGATCAGTGTCAATGTCTCACCGACATTTCCATAGTGTCGATTAAATCAATTTACATCAAGAAGCTTTATTTACTATTAAGTATGGCCTTAGACAAAATCAAAACTTTCCTTAGAAGCGGTATCTCTTGTTCAACTAAGAAGTACGACATTAATCATGACAGTTGCCAAAAATTAAACCACGTTAACTGGATTTAATATTGGGGTCTCTATACTAGAAAAGCCTAAATCAAGTGCTGAAGGCAAGACAATTGGCATCCCGGTGGACCAAGTATTGGAGGATAATCACAATATTTGCTTCTAATATCCATCCAACTAGAATTCTATTAGTCGTAATTGTTATTAGCAGTGGAATAGTGGGAGAAAACCAACAGGCGAAGTCAATAAGCAATGTAATATAGTGCGTTTGAACTCTCTTCTACAGTGATTAATTTACACTATCTGAGTTGGTCCTGAAAAAATAAAAATAAAAAGAACTAGATTTTCTTTCATTATTTGGTTGGCTTGTCGTATTAGACTATTTACAGCAGATAAGCTGAAGAAATAGGAGTCAGCTGGTGAATGATGCAGGATGTGTTATGCCAAGCAGGAGGATGTTCACGTGCTGCCTTTTCTTCTCGAGTGCATATATTCCCACTGCCTTTTAGCATAAGGTGAAATACTAGCTACCACATCTACTCGAGTTAGATTTGCAGTGTATGACTTTGACATAGTAATTAAGCTGTCTCTGAAACAATGAAAGACAATGATAGTATTTGATCACATAATTAATCAAAGCTTTTTGAGAATCCATTTTTTTATCCTTTTGGCTCCAATAAGCATTAGCTAATAAAGACAAAATGTTCTCACAAAGGTCCGCGATATCCAACAGTACTGAAGGAATTACTACATACTCTTGATATTCCTCAGAATCCATGATTGTATCTTTCAAATGAAACCGCAAAACAAACCACAAACATTTTTCCACGGATACACACAAGTTATCTAGTCATGTACTTGAATGTCACTACACGTTAGAACAACCACATGGGAAAAATTTAAAATCTTACATTTGTGATGCTCCCTTGACATAGCAAGTTCAACACCAGAAACCGCTGAAAAAACTGCACAAAAAGCCACAAAGATGAATCAAACTCAAGTCAAATAATTGTCCAAAATTGGTAAAAATCCACAAGAAATAATTTCCATACCCGAAAGCGCAGGAGTTAATATACCATCACCAATCACCATACAAGCACCAATCAGAGACAACACAAGCAAAAATCTTTGCAACACTCTATGCTTTTCCAAAGTAGATTTTAACCTTGCCCCAAAAGTTGATGGTGCAGGACTAATAATATCCTTCTTATAAGTCGACAAATCCTCGTCCGCCAACTGGCAACTAGGCAATGAATTCACTCTAGCATGTCTACATAAAAGTGAATACAGTGCAAATGTTCCCCCTTCACCATTATCATCAGCCTTAAGCACAATGAACACATACTTCAAAAGAGGAATTAAAGTTAATGTCCAAAACACGAAAGAAAGAACCCCGAAGATTTCTTCATTCGTCTCTGAATGTTCAATATCTTCAGCAAAAGTACTTTTGTACACATACAATGGTGATATGCTCAAATCCCCATATACAACACCCAAACTCTGATAAGCCAATGTCAATACAGTTCTCCAAGATTCTTTCTGCAAATCCCAGTAGAAAAATCAAATAAAAAACACACAAATTAAACTTATTAATCAAGAAAATAACACACCTATTAACTCACCTTAACGGGATTCTGATAGTTCCCAGTTTCAAGATCCATTGTGAATTCTATCAGCACCCCAAAAAACCCATTTCCACTGCAAATTCAGGAATTTCAACTATGACCTTGTAAACCACCCACGCCAGTTAACAACTTTCAAGAAAACATATAAATATTGACACACAACATAAAGAAATTAAGAAAAATGATTTTTTATTGGGACATTAACTAAACTATACATTCCGTAGTTCAACAACATTAAACTGTTGTGTGGAACCTTGAATCAGAGCAGAAAGACTATTAAACACTACATAATATTTTGCTTCTGACGGTGAAAAGATATTTTTTATTTTATTTTTGTTTTGAGGAAAGTGAGATATGTGTGATTGGGTTCTGCTCTTGAAAGTTAGTTTATTTCTTGGGGTGATTTAACAGATTATTCCAATTGCCTTTTGGAGAGAGAGAGAGAACTGTAAACGTGTGCGGTGTGCTCTGAAATTAAACGGACAACTAGGTTATTAATGGATTTGGATCTCTCTTATACATTTATATATAAGAATAGTACTTTGATTTTGATGTTATGTAGTTGAGTTATAATTTTGAAGGTCCTTTTAATTTAGTAAAATTGAATGTAATTTAAAGAAGTGAGTAATAAATTATTAAATACGTTGACTTAATATATATATTTACTTCAAGTAAAGTTGAAATTTATTGAACTCACCTAATATATATACCTACGATGAATAAAGCCGAAAGTTATTGAAAAGTTCATTATCCTCACCTCGAATAAAGTCAAAAGTTATTATGAGTTCATTGACCAAAAAATGTGAGTGTAAAAATGAAAATTAATTGTGCTTAAAAATCAATGGTAATTAATATGCCAAACCACGCTCGAAGATTCATTCCTAATTATAAACGTTCTGCGGCCATAGCATATGATTATATGGCATAAGATAGGTTGAGACATTCTTGTACCATTAATAATAAATAATTAATACTAAAAGTAAATTGAAGTACAAATTTAGGTTGAGTAGTCTAATTAAAACAAGGGTATTCTACACAAAGTAAAGTTGAATGGTCATTCGTAGATAATGTTGTCATTGTATTAGGTATAAAGAAAAACTAACTAATGCTACCTAGTGAAGGTGTACCAACCAACAATTAAATTAGTATTATTTGGGCAATTTCTCTAAATTTTGTTAATTATAATAATAATTAGACAGCCGTGCACATATTTATCATCGTGGTCCTAACCAATCTTCTTGATTTACAAGAACAAAATTTGAATACTTTTATAAGAACAAAATCTCTCAATTCATGAACTTACAATTTTATAGCACAATTATTGATGTATACAACAATTAATTAATAATTATTTTTTGAAGGGTTGATGAAAGTTTCACGTCACACACCATGCTTTAATACATATATATATTAGACTTGTGAGTAGGCATGGTTTGACTTGAACACCAACTTGTACAAATATTTCAAGAGGATGAATTTCCTAATCTATTTTCTACCAATACAAGAAATTTGAATAGGGTGAAAATTGTTCGAAAAATTGGAACACGTGTTCGTTGTAGTATCAATTCAGATTGATGCTCTCTATAAATGCAATGTCATATCATAGTTTTACGATATTTTAGACAAGCTTAGTCAAATAATTGTGAATATTCACATGGCAAGAATCATGTTAAAGAATTGAAACAATTTTTTGAAGGTATTTATAGGCTCGCCAAGTCATTCTCGATTAAAATGGGTTTAGAATTTTATGAGATATTTCTTGATAAATTACACTATTTAAAAGGTTAAGTTGCTAGAATTTGAATGCTCTTTTTTTTTTTAAAAAAAAATTTTGTATTTAACACACCTCATATACAAGTTGATTATTTTTTTCATTTATGTTCGACACGTACAAAATTTTAAGAAATGAGTGATAACGAGACTCCAACTCAGTACTTATTTACATTCATTTAAAAATTGAAAATTATACATTTATTATTTAATTTTTATTTATAGCATACCTGATTTAACGTAAATTAAGAATTGATTTAGGATTATCTAGAACACCTATACCTAAACAACAAGAATTAAAAAATCTACGTGCACGTAAAGGAATTGATATCGCATTTACTTTTTATTTCTAATTCAATAATTCTTCAACCAATACTCTTCAATGTGGAATAGAGATTTATTATATAATATAATTAACTCAATAAAACAAAAAGAAAAATATCATTTATAGACAAGATCTAATTTTAATTGGATTCTCTGAGATTTTCTATCAAATAATAAGACGTAGGACGACTATTACTGTAGTCGACTATAAATAACATTATTCTTTTCTAATTCCTCTTTTTCCTCCTTGTAACGAAAGCATCCAATATCATTAATTAACATTAATTAATGGTCCCATTATATCGAAAACAAATCAAATGCAATCAGATAACAAACAAAAATAAGATGTTTGCCATTGGGAAATGAGTACCACTTTATTTTATTTGTTTGTTTGATATATAGTTATTTAGGTACATAAATAATTTCATGATTGGACAGTTGATTGCTATAATCCTACAACCAAGTCATGTCAATTTACATCCCAAATACAAAATTGATTGGGACATAACTGGATTTCTAGACTTTACCTCTATTTCAATCAAGTAATTCAATTTTTATGTATATCACATCAACAATCTTGTTGGGGTTATGATTTTTACTACCAGTTTAATTTAAGGCGTTGGAATCGATAGTTAACGTTACACCTAAAGTTATATTTATGTGATAAAATGAAGTTTAGCGACTCGGATAAAGTTCGTTATAAATTCAACGAGTAAGTGAAATTTATGGTTTGGTTCGTTCAATATCCACTAAGAAAAGTAAAGAATAACTAAATAAATAACTAAATAATTACTTATTATTTGCAAAAGCCATGAGGGAAGGAGCAACCAAGTTATGGACAAAATTAATTGTTGGATAAACTAGAGGGAAATCCAAACGATTGGGAGACTACAGGGACTAAATTGTTTTTGATCTAATAATTAATTTTAGGGAAATTATCACAAAACGGTCCCGAACATATGACTCGTGTGTAAACGGTCCCTAACCTTCTTTTCTTGGCATTGACCCTCTCGACCTACCGACTTTGTGTTGAAAGGGCTGTTCAGATGGTTTCAATTCATTCTTGCCATTAAAAGTACATCTATTTTTTTTAATGAAAAGGCACATAATGTACACATGTTGGTCCCTTATTGGGGAGTTGCGTGTCCCGTCAAGCAGCTTACAATAGAGAACCGTCATGTGTGCATTATGGACACCATTATGGTGTCCATTATGTACCCATAGCACATCCCTACGATTTACGCAAAATTTCTTTTTTACCATAATTTATTGCAATCATAGCCAAAACTTCAAAAACTAAAGAGACGGAAATACATATATATCATATATAGAGAGAGAGAGAGAGAGAGAGAGAGAGAGACACACACACTCAAATGGGTGACTTTCATCGATTATTGCTTCTTACGGTGGTATTTGATAGTGTTGATATCATTTTTCCACTTCTGGTGCTGGTATAATTTTTTAAGTCATTTTCAGTTATTTAATACTTTATCGTTGTTGGTATCATTTGATTATAATTGAATTTGAAGAGAATTAGTTCTAAATTCAACTTAAAAGCACTGAAAAAGCAAGACATCAATATGTTTAATTTTAGACTGTAGATATCATAAATGATTCATCCATACTTCGTCTGCTTGCGCAAGAAAAAAGAGAGAAAAAAAATATATGTTAGTAGATTATTTTTTTGCATTATCCGACTTTATTTATTTATTTTTTTGAAATTCACTCTCATCAACCCAAAGGAGGCTCGAATTCAGGAAATGATCGATACTTCACCCTCATCACTTGAACTACACTTCACATTGACATCATATGACTTCTAGTGATTTTTATATAATGCTAGTGAAATTAAAATTTTATTATCGTGCGATTTTTTTGGATACTCCCATGTCATGTGTATCAAGTTCTCAAAATTCGATTTAGATTATCCCGATATTAATAAAGGTATCGATATAGTATTGTATATTTGAGGGGAAAAAAATTAACGAAACAAGACGGAACAAATGGAGAAAAGAGGAACTCCATATTATAATTAAATGACGTTATTTGATTACGAACAATTTGATTCTATTGATAGTGGTGAATTATTTTGTCACAAACAAATGATACCAATTCAAAGAAAATATGGGAATTAACAAATTTGCACGAATGAACCTTTAAGCGTCTAAATGAGTAAAGGGTATAAGTGTCTTTTTCTTAAAATCTATATACTTTTAATTACAAGTAGTTCCGAAAGAATGTCAAGGAAAAAAATAAAAAATTTTAAAACAAATTTTAAAAATAACTGCTGTCTATTCGTTTGTTTGAATAAATTATTTGCACCACATATTAATTACATTTAATGTTTTTAATCTTTGCCCATTATATCATTTTGTCCCTAACGGTTTTTTGTCATTCTTATCTTTGAACGTTTCATTAGTTAACATATTTTATATTTAATAACAGTTTTATGTCCAAAAGTCCGTTGAATTGACATAAAATAACTTATTTTTCCGTCGTACTTTGAACAAATAAATAAAAAGTGTGAATTAGTATAATAAGCAAAGATTGAAAAGTTTAACTGTAATTAAAATGTGATATAACAAATAAAAATTGTGCCGTCATTAAAATCACCTACTTTTGATGGCAATAATGGATGAAAACTATCGAAAAAGACTTTTTGCACAGATCAATAAGTTGAGGGGTTCAGCGCCAAGATAATGGCCATGTACCATTTGTACCAATTTTCCTTAAATCTTATAAAGATTGGAGAGTGGGGTCCTCTAGCCTAGCATTACACCTAGAAAAATCACAAAAATGTTTTTTTGTATACGACATGTGACGGTAAAATTCAACTTCACCTAAATAACAAAGTGATAATCTATATAAAGACTCGAGTTATCTTGAGCTCAAGAAGTTAAAAAGAAGCAATTTAATGTCTAAAATAAAAAATAATAATTGAATTTCAAGATTAATATTTTTAAAATAAGTTAACCATCATGCAAGGATATGTTAAATGTAATGTGTTACGCTATAATTCCGCAAGTGAACATTTAATGAGATCACGACAAGCATATATTTGGTCCCCATTTTTTCAAAATTATATCTCTATATTTTATCGGACTTTACAATGATTGTTAGCACATGCTAAAGTTTCCTTTCCTTCTCCTAAATGTCTATAGAAATCACAAATTTAACATATGTTTGGTCCCTATTTTTTTAAAAACTCATTTTTTCAAAACTCATTTTTTACGTAAATATTCTTCCATAAAATAATATTACGCGTAAATCGAAAATTTTTCCTTATTTTTTAACAACACATTCTCCAGAAAAAATACTATTTTAAAATACATTTTTTCAAAATCTCATTAAATTGGAGCTCAAATAAGGGCCTAATCAATTAATGATCAAGTAATTGAAAAATATTAAAATATAATAACAATTCGAATCAAAACAAATATTTATGTCAAAATGTGAAATTTAATATCAAAACAACAGAACATATGGTTCGCTGATATCCTATCGTCTATACAATTAATCAAATATCATATGATAATAAATTCACAAATTAAATTATACAACATCACCTGAATTTAAATTGTGAGAAGAAGATGGAAAACAATCTTGAATTATTGAATATCCCTTCTTCAAAATTCAAGCTAAGGTTTATGAATTGATGTATGGAATGGGTTTTTTTGTATCTAAAGCGTTTCCAAAGTTTGTAAGAAATATGTATTATGTATCCAATGGCTTCTTCTAAGTTTTTCCCTTTGGCTCCTCTCTTTGTAACGAATATATAATTTTTACCAAACTTCTCTTTTGAATTGTTGATGAATATATGTATTTATAGCCACAAGAATTAGATCATTCGTTATTTATTTAAATTTTCTATTTAACCCGCCTTATGTACAAATTTGTTTAACAAAGTATGACAAGTACACACTTTCCATAAATAAACGACGTCAAAATTCAAACTCGAAATCGTTGCATCATGTTGAACTACTTGATCAAAAAATATAAATTATTTAAAATTCAAGTATTATTTATTTTATTTTTATTTTCATCACTCTTAATTTACACAAATTAAATTTAAGCCCCTGTTTGACCCCCATTTTGAGAAAGTAAAAATTCTTAGAATAGTGATTGATTGGAGGATGTGTGGTGGAAAAGTTTTAGATTTATGTGTAA
>CAIGRB010007171.1:99957-110340 GCA_903798255.1 Fraxinus quadrangulata | reverse complement strand
ATCCTGTAATGGCTGCATATGTGTTGTAGAATTTGTATGCATCATCGGCAGAATTAAATTCAAGACCCTTGTATGGTTCACCTATAGGTACTGCAATTCCACCCACGTCTTCCTTTTTGAGACGTTTGATATCGACAACACCAGATAGACCATCCTCCTCATGTGATCTGATACCTGTCCTACTCGCCCCACCAGCTGATGACCTAGGAGTTGGAAAACTTTTTCTCTGAATCCGGGGTGGACAAATTTCTCCAGGGACTTCAAGTTCATGGTTATGATCGTTCTTTATATTGGCCAAAACCCACTTCCCAGAATCAACTTTTTGCACTCTTATGAAAGCAGGACAGCCAGTTCTTGCATTTGTCTGAAATCCCTCCTTTGAACATACAAATCTCCGAGAAATAACAGCACCATCAACTCTGGATCTATACAGCTGACCTATCCTAATTTTGAACCCCACTTGGGTTGCATAGTCACTGTAAAACTCTTGGGCCTCTTCTGCCGAATCAAACTCTAACCCCACGTGTGGTTCCATCTTGGATTCTCCTTCATCGTCACAATGGCCATTGCTTTTTCCAATTAATAGACCTGCTGGTTTTGTCCTTACAGTCATAATATTTCCCAACTCCTCTCTATTCATGTCAGTATCTGCAGTGCATGAGCCAAAAAATACCCAAAAAGAAGCCAGTTATTTACAATCTACAACCAAGAATAGTCAATATAGAGTTCAATCTGTCTTTAGTCACTTCAGAATATTTTGTGGCAAAAATGGAAACAGCAGCATTAACTAATAAAGAAGTAAAAAAATTAAAGCTAAAAAAATATATGAAGCACATAAATGGTAACGACATAAAGTTTGACATAAGACAAGTAAGCACATTTAACCAGCACTAAATCCTCAGTAAGTGCTACACAGTAATAATGGTTTTGAGCATAAGGAAGCAGGACAAATTATATTTTTGTAGATCAATTTGACGAGTGCATATCAAAATTCCAACCTTAACATGAAAGCAAGACTCCTGAACAGGTCCAAATGGCATTTGTGCATGTAGAATCAGAGGGATTTATTCAGTATGGATAAATAGGGACAAAAAAGAAGTAAAGATATAAATACCGAAAGGAATATTGGAAAATCATATCCTAGAAAAAATAAGTCAGAGTTTTAATTTGATTTACAAGCAGCTTTTGACAGTTAATCTTTCTAAAATTAATTTAGGAGTCTGTTAGACACCACCTAATAGAAAAGCACGTGTCAAAAATTCAATACACAGATAAGATTTGCTTAAGCACAATTTTCAAGTACGTATCTAGCTCAGTTGGACATCATGATTGACTGAAATTTATATATAGAAAAGTACGTTATCAAATCTTGATTCTTGACCAGCTAAGCTAAGATTCTACGAGCATTAACTTGTTTGTTAGATATCAAAAACAAAGTTTCAACTTAATTTGAAAGAGTAAAATACATTTTGCACCTTCAATTGTGGATAAATTACATTTGGCTCCCTGTTTTCAGTTGAATCACTAAACCATTTAATTAATCATAACATAGCCAATTTAATTAGCTGTTTGAATTGGCAACAGATTGTGCAAGGTGATGTATACGTTAGGAGTTTTGACACTCCTATTTATTATTTTTCACCGGTTCATCAATTGTGTCATTTGTTAGCAATCGTATAGCAACCCCAAAAAAGTGGCTCACAAAATGCCAAAGAAAAATGAACTTGGAATCCTGTCCAGTTAATCCCGCAACTTAAAATACCAAACAGAAGCTTTCTGCGCCAAAAGCAACCATTGAAACTCTTTTTCCATCCAAGTAAATCCTTTAATTTATATAGCGTCCTTTATCAACTCATCCATGCATTTACTAGTTGCATCCCCAATGGTTAAATCAACCATATTTACCTCATTCGTTGTTGTGACACCCCATCAATACAAAAAGGTAACCAAAGACAAATCATTGTGTTATAAAGGAAAACTCAAAATTATGAAATGAATCCACAAATTATATCAGAATAACTATATATGTACCAGCCAAATTTTTTTAAAATGGACTAAAAATGGTGGATTTTTCACAAAGTAAAATGAGTTAAATGAAATCTTAGATTTTAAGTCTCCAATCAAAAGAAAGAGCAAGCCCTGTCAGCTCACGCAAAAATTATCATCCATTCGACACAAAATCAAGTTCAACATAAAACCCCAAAAAAATAAAATACACATTCAACAAAAAAGAAAAAAGAAAAAGAAAACAAGAACCATAAAAAAATTACATAAAAATAAGAAAACGAAAGGATTGAAAAATTGCGAAAAATCAATTAGGGTTTTACCTTTCGCATATCGCTGCAGCTGAAAATTCAATAGAGAGTTTTTCGACCTCAAAATTATTCTAAATTCAAGTGGGTTACTGAGAAATTTCATACATTGTAACGTAAAATCGCCTGATTCACGAGCGGCCCACTCAACTTTAACCTGAAAAAATTCTGATCATTTCCATCAAAAAATGGATTAGAAATGAAAATCTGGTTTACCTTTATCTTTAAATTTGCTGATTCATTGCGGTCATGGCCGAAGGGAATGTCGATTTCCGAGTACTTTGGGTGGGTGGGGGTGGAGCTGAGGTGGAATTTTAGTACGGTACGCTTTTTACCTGTGGGTTAGAGAGAGTTATATGGAGAGAGATTTGTTTAAGGTGGGGTCACTTCAGATGATGCTTGGCTTTGTATAGGCTAAGCTCCGTTTGGTTTAACTAAAAATTTGATAAATTAATTTTAATCATAAAATATATAGATTATCGAGTTTATCAACTTTTAAAATATATATTTTATCGACTTTCATTGAAATTTACTAAAATTTAATTTCTAATCAAGCATTTGAATAGTGAATATTCTTTGTAAATTCCTGGCTCCTAGTCGAGTGATTGAAAATTTAACAAGTTGAATTTGAAAGAACGATTTTTAATTGATTGATCTTTTAACTTAATTTAAAATCAATTTAATTTAGCTCGTAGTTAAAATTGAATTACAATTTTATATTATTCGAGGTCTCAACCTAATTTAATCTCGATTTGTTAAAGTGAATCAATAGAATTGTTTGATCAATATTGGTGGCATTTCACATTGTGGAAGTGTCAAAAGGTCAGCTATGGTTCTTGGGATATAGGAATGATTAATAAAAAGGGTGAAACTTTGAGCTGGAGAAGAGTTATAAGGAGAGGAAGATAGTCTCACCACAAGCTTTTTTTCCCCCCTTCTAAACCAACCCAAAAATTGCATTTGTCAATGCAAAGTCTAGCCGTGCCAACGACAAAGTGAGGAGGCACTAAGCTGCCTAACACTTCTAATCACACGATAACAACAAAATGATGAGGCGCTAAATTGCCTAACGGGCTTGACACTTGTAATCACGAGATACATTGAGATATCAAATTATTCTCGTACTCTTACATATTATTTTCGTAAGGTCAATTCATCTCTTTATGTCAAGAATATTTTAAGATAGACGCCAACTCTAGCCACTATCTTATTCATGTAAATTCTAGTTATGATAACGCGCCTAATACCCATAATTTCCGAGAAATATTTACCATCTTTAAACATCTCTAAGACATTACGTAATTTAAAGAGAGAAAATTCTATTATGATCCTTCTAATGCATGAAAATGAAAAAGACAGTGAGAATCCTTGGAATTTCCCAGAAAGTGTACACTATTTTTCATGCTCTTTAAGCGAAATGATCACTGAATTTCCTTCTTTCTTAAAGCAATATATTTTTGATAATTTATATTTTCAAATCCAAGTCCTTCTAAATTATTTATATTTTGTTAAATATGTACGACCCGTTGTCAATAAATTTATGTTATCTTTTCATCCATTTATGCACCTACACATTATGACATCATAAGAATGCAAGGTCTTCATAACAAGGATGATTCAACGACTATTTGCACTTCGACTCTCATGTTAAATATCAAAGATTAATTGTGAAAAAAATAAATGGATAGACGTTTGACCGAATTTTAGCTATTGCATACTTTTTGTTTGTGCAGTTGTATTTATAGGGAATTTGGATCGGGACAATTTTGAAATTTCGATCATTGCATTGATTAGTTTGCACTCTTATTCGCTAGTCACCAACACTATCTCAATCGTATTTTTCATTTCGTATCTTTTGAAGATGTGCGGAACTTGAAAGCGTGTCCGACACTATAGGATTAACTTGAGAACTTTCTTAGTCAATAATGCTTTTACGAGTGTAAAGATGTCAACAACTTTTAGAAAAGTTTTGGTGAACCCAAATTGACATCATTAAATTATTTCATTTTTTCTCTATCTTACTTTTATCTATTTATTTTTGACGCCTGAAAATTCAAATCGAGACTTTTTTACGAGGTGTTGATTTAGAAATTTCCACTTTTGATGACTTAGCTGTACAACTTTAAAAGTTCAAAGAATAAAATACCATTCAGATGAAAGTTGGAAGACCAATGGTGCAATATTCTGTCGTTGAAACAGTCCACCATATCAACGTCATCCACCGCGTACAAAACCCACTTTACCTTCCAAGAGAGATAAGAGAATCGAGCATTTCTACAGGGAAAACCCCATCACACAATCAAGAATCGCATTCAAGATGTACGGGTACTCCGGCGTCGATGACATGAAGGGTAACATAGATATTGAGGCCGGTGATGGGATGCTGTATCCCGGAATCGGTTATGGCGAGAATCAACTCCGATGGGGTTTCATCCGCAAAGTCTACGGTATTGTTAATAACCCTCTCGTCTAAAAGTTTAGCTATCTATTAGAGGGAATGGGTGGGTATTCATTAAGATCATTGTCTTGATTAGGTATTTTGGCGGCCCAGATCCTCCTTACCACTGTTGTCTCTGCCGTGATTGTTCTTTACGCCCCCATCAATGACCTGCTTCGTGGAAATTCTGGGCTTTTGCTCTTCCTCCTCTTCACCCCCTTCATCCGTAAGCACATTATATATTCTCAAGTTGTTTTACAATTACATATGCATACATATAGTCATACACTTGTATACTGGCGTGGGCAGGAAAATAAACAAATTTTTTCGGGCAATTCCAGGCTCTTGTTCTTCATTTTTACCAATAAGATATGAAATCATACGAATAAAGATACATATAATTCTGTTATTTATTAAACGTGTGATTTTGATTTTGATTTTTTTCAAAGCAATCAAATCATAAAATGTAATTTAAGATTTGTGATCCCATCAGTGCGCCAACATCTATCGCTGTGTATACATATGTAACTATGTTGTTTGTAATCGTGATTTTTGCTCTTCATTATTTTGATGTGTGCGCCTGTGGTTTATATTAGATTGCTGTTATTGTTTACTCTGTTTCTCTCTCCCTCCCATCTTAAAACACTCTTTCCGGAAGCATTTTTCCGGATTTATCATCACATTTGTAGTTTCTATAGACGCTTGACCATACAGAAGGTCAACTGCAGGTTTTATGTGAAATAAGATTGTATTTATGAGCATTTTGACTATATAATGTGATCATTTTGGGGTAATGGAAGAATGGGGTTCTTCAAATCACAAATCTTGATCTTGTTAAGGGGACAAGTTTTCATTATGATTTACTGGAAAAAATCTGTGAAAGTCAAAACTCAATGCTGTTTCATGGATGGTGAAAAGGTTTATATTCTTAGTTTTTTTGTTTTGTTTATATATTTAGCTGTGAAATTCAACCATGGTCGTCCATTCCCATGTATACTGAGTCCAAGCACGAAGTCTTCATTTGTGTATGTGTTGCTTGATGCACAATAGCATCACGACGCACATGCTACAGCCTTTCCTGTGTAATTGTTTTCATAATTTCAGTGCAGTTGTTGATTTCCGGATATTTTTGCATGGTAACATCATTTTGCGATCAAAAGTTTTTGTCTATAATGTGCTCTATGAACAACTTTTTACTTTCTGTTCTTGGATTCCTAGATTTTGTTTTTTACATTATTTTAAATGCATTATACATGACTGACTTCAGTTATTATAATTACTAACTTGTACATTAATCCATCATTATATTATAAATCATTTTTGATGCGGTTACAATGTTTACTTTTGTAGGTTACCATTCTGCATATGATCTGTTCTCTCTTTGTAGATAACTAGACATGTGTTTATTTAAGTTTTCTTTTAGTGGATACTGCAGAAGAAAAGAGTTACGGACTCTTCAATTTTAATTTACCCATAGCCATCCTGGCAAGCTCTTTCTGTTCTATTAATATTCTTGACTTGACTTATTATTATAAAAACTATTCACTTATTCAAATGGCAGTGAGGAGGTGAAGATGCTTAAATATGATGCAATATCTAGATGCCTACAATGTGCATATAATAAACATGGAATTGTCCTTTAGGAGAAGCTCTTTTTAGATTGATGATGTGATCTTTTACGTGTTATTAAGTCTTGGTAGTGAACCTAAATCTTGTGCAGTGTTGTGGCCCTTGCACATTTATCAACAAAAGCACCCACTGAACTTCGTATTCCTTGGGCTCTTTACTGCTTCTCTGAGTCTCACTGTTGGCGTTGCCTGTGCCAATACTGAAGGTTAGTAGGTTTTCTAGGAATTTCGATAAACTCCTATGTCATTCATTGCTTGCCATACAACTAATGGTATGTCAATTCACAGGAAGAATTGTGCTCGAAGCCTTAATCTTGACATCAGCCGTAGTTTTGGCTCTGACTGGATACACTTTCTGGGCTTCTAGGAAAGGCCGGGACTTCAGTTATCTTGGACCAATTTTGTTTACTAGCCTTATTGTATTGGTTTTTACTGGTTTTATCCAGGTCTCTCTCTCTCTCTCTCTCTCTCTCTCTGTTATTTGCATCTAGGAACACAACTATACTCGTCATTACATAATCTGATAAACCTTTTTCTGATTATGCAGATGTTCTTCCCACTTGGATCCACCACCGTTGCCATCTATGGTGCAATCAGTGCCATGATCTTCTCTGGGTACATAGTTTACGACACTGACAATCTGATCAAGCGCTTCACATATGACGAGTACATCTGGGCATCTGTCACTCTTTATCTGGATGTTCTCAACCTGTTTCTTACCATTCTGCGGATCCTGAGACACGGAGATAACTAAGATGATTTGTTACCACCTAAACTGTGGTTCATCCTAGATGGTCTTATATTGTTTTGCTTTAACGTTTAGCAAGTACAAGTGACCTAAATGCAAATTGTACGTGTCCGTGCATGTGCATATAATGCTACTTACAGATTTTACATTTAAGAATTTAATGTTCCTATAATCTCGAATCATTAATATGCATGTAATTGTTTCTTAATCGACATGTGAATTTAATTTTCCGGATAAATAATTTTGTTTCATTTTTTTTTACTGTGAATTACATGAAAATGATACTGAATGCTGTCATGCTGAAGACATTTCCAGCACTTTTCAACGCCTTTATGAAGGGCATGGTAACTCGTAACTCTTCAAAGTTAGTAAAGTGAGTCGCAAGATGGCATTTGTAGATGAGGGCTAGAACACGAGTGAAATGCTGGTCTATTGTCATGAATTAGATGTTGCATCATGTTTATGTCACCATGTATGGATAATTGTAATTTGCAATTCTAATGGAGTATAAATGAATACTACTGTCATTTCCTTAAAATCAAATCCACTGAAAAAAAAAAAAAGAATTCGATATCAGTTGCTCATGATACACTCAACCTCACAAACTGGGGAAAAAAAATGAAGAAAGAAAAAAGCTAAGAAGGAGATGACTATAACCAGGTGCCATGCAACATGCAATGACATAAAACCGACATGTAAAACGTACTTAGAATACAAGATTTCGCAGTCAAGACACTCTTTCTATTTCCTTGATTATCATTTCTTTTTCCTCTTCAAATTGATCGTCTTCACCACCTGCAACACCTAATAGAATTAGCAGTCACACGAAGTAGAGAACTCGAAAAGCAAGAGCCGTTCTCAAATCAAAAACAAAAACATGGTTGAAGTCCATAAACTCTATATTGTTAAACTCTTGAATTGGTTAGAGAAATTTAGTACTGAGATACAAATACCTCTGCCAGGAGAGAGATCGTGGAGCAGAGCCAACAGCTTTTCATGGTTCTTTGCCAATATGATTCTTATCTCTCGAGGTTTGCTAGGGTTAGCCACAAAAACCTGTAAATGAAATGCCAAAATCAAATTCAAGTTTAAATTAGGAATGAAGCAATTGGAAGACTAGAACATTCCCGATATTAGACCTTAGTGATTCTTGCATTACCAATTAAGTCCTTCATTGTAATCCACAAAATTCATATATCTAAAGAAAGTACTCAAATTACAAAGTAGTGAAAAGTCAATGCTGACTAAGTTTGGGGGTACCATGTTAGTCTTTTAAGCGGATAGATTGTTAACCCTGAAAATGAAGACCGCGAACCAAAGTAATTATCAGCAAAGTATATCCCGAGGGGATTAAAGGCATAGAAAGCTCGCCCAAATCCAGCGAACCATTCTTCATAATCAAGGCGGCCAAAGACTACTAATAAAAGGGCACATAAGCAAACGACTAAAACGTGATTCATAACCGAATCTGTTACTAGGTAACCAACGACGAACCGTCATCTATCATTCTTCTCAAACAGACCAAACTATCCTAAGGTTTGGAGAAAAATCTATAAATGCCCTCTCATCTGAAGTCAAGAGGATGCAATTCAAATATTCCCTCTCAAATAACTATTTATCTTCTAGCTCTTGTTTGAGCATCAAAACTAGCGAGTCTAGGAAGTGAAAGTCGTAGTTAGGTAAGGAGGATTTGTTGATCGTATTTGTTTCGTCAACACAGATAAAATGTCTATGAATTTTCATAAACACGTGTGATTATACACGAAATAAAAAGAATTGAAGAAGAAAGGAATCAAAGAAATTTGTGCAGAGCGCTCCACATCAAAGGCCATGCCAAATTAAGACTCCTTCGTGGATTCATATTAGCCATGAATCTTGTCAATATTTCTGAACAGGAAATGATCAAATAGTACGAGAGACTTAAGTAAGAATTTGTATATTTGAAACTATCACGAGAACAGTTTATTTCCCTTGTGCTTATATGCATGCCAGATTTAGATTTTAAAGGTCAAATCTTTGGAGAACAGACTCAAACGAAGTGCAGCAACCTTCAAATCCGAATCCCATGCTTCCTTTGTTCATCATATTTCACCACCGGAGAGGTATAGGAATCCTTGCTAAGCAACTATTTTACAAATTCAGAAAGGAAAAGTTAATTACCTTGAAAATATGGAATGCAGACATTTGGATGTTTTTGCTCGAATCCTGTACAAAGAGTCATGTAAGAGAAAAGGATGAGAAAAACCTTCCAGGTCACTTGGAAAGTGTTTTCCAATTTCCACTCTCTTGCCGTCAATCATTTTTTCCAATTCTTTAGCACATTAATGAGTAAAAATAAAATAACACAAAATATCATAATATTTCACATTGGTCGTGACATCATAAATCCCACAAGCATCTGAGATCATGAAGAGAGCATTGAGTACCTTCAGCAATGTCATCATGACTTTCAAGTGGCGAACTTCAGCAATGTAGCGCTTCATTATATGGGAACTTGGAGACTCCAAAAGAAATTCAGAGAGAAGCTAAAGTTCATCCATTTAATATTGTCAATAGAGTTAAAACTGTCAATAGAAATAATGATCACAAGCAGAACAGATAGCATATCACATAACTAACCTTCAAGGACTGCCTTCTTGTCACATAGTTGGCAGAGGTCAAGAGTTTTTCATACTGCTCAAAGAACTAGAAACAAAACAACGTGAAACATGAGTGCACACCGCATGGTGAAATGTCATGATTTGAAGTGAAATTAATCCCTCCTTCTGCAGAAGAGTTCTCTCAACTTTCACGGCCAAACAAAAACTTTTAGCATAATTTCTCATCAACACATTTAATTTTTGACACAAAAAACTTATACTGAGAAGAAAATTCCTATCAAGAGGATGGTTAAAAAAGTCAAATGGGAGCATTCGATTGTAGAAGGGAGTACTTATTTTCTGGTGAAAAGAATACAAATAAGTTAAATAATACTTTCAGTTTATACTGATAACAAGCAAACCTCATTGTAGTGAGTAGTCAGGAATTCAGAAACTGCCGGTGGATGTTTAGTGAGCAGATCCTGTGACATGTTCCTTATATAGGTCATAAAGAATAGTAGAAAAGTATTTAATACTCAGATATTATACAAATTAAGGCTTAGGCAGATATCTGACCTTAAATGTAGAAAATGCATCAGAAGCAACATCAAAATTAGGCAGCTCCACAAATTTGAAAAACAACTCAAAACTTGGAGACTCCAATATGTATCTGAAATAA